>JADGMU010000117.1:0-10301 GCA_016920895.1 Vaccinium myrtillus | reverse complement strand
ATGGCATTCATAATAAATGGCTTCAAATGCATTACTCCATTAATGTGATCTTCATACATGCAACATCAATACTGATCACTCTATTTCAATATGGATTTGGGAACCCTGTAGGGCGGCATTCGAGCCGTTGGATGTGTTTTCAACGGTCCTAGTTTCATCTCAGCAGTTTGTTGATCTGAGCTGTCCATTGCTAAGATGAAATCTGAGCCGTTAATTACGAGATCAACGGTCCGAGAGCCTCCCTCTAGGGTCTCCGGGTACATTTCGATACACCCTAAATCTCAGAAACATAATCATGCTGCTGGACACACATAGAGCCAAGAGAAATTATACAGTACACTAATTTTATGAGGATTAAGTAAGAATTTTGGGGACAGACAAAAGAGTGCAAACAAGCCGAGTCGGGTCGAACCGAGCTTTGAAGTGCTCGAGCTCGGCTCGTCAACTAAACAAGTCAAAATTGGAGATCGAGCTCAAATCGTTTACAAACGAGTCAAGCCCTTTATGAGCCGAGTCTAGTTCAAATATTAAATGAAGCGAGCCTATACAAATAACCCAAGTTTTAGAGTGTTGAGATCAGCTTGTTCACTACATGAACCTAACACGGCTCAAGCTCGGCTCGGCTACTAAACGAGCTTTAACGACTCAAGTCTTTAGCTGCTCTTGCAGCCCCTAGAGAGAATCTTATCATCTAACGCTTATTTCAAGGCAAGCAGACATACATGCAATTATGATATCATCCCCTATACAAAATTAATGCACCTCACCTGCTTGGCTGCTTCTATACTATAAAAGGACCACAGTATACGTATACCCATCAAAACCAACATCTACTTTCTCATCTCTGTTTCCATACCAATCCTCATCATCAAATCATGCCAACCTCCACCATGGATGATGTCATTTCCAAGGCTGAGATGATTGAGATTGAACCCAAAACTGGTGTTGCTATGAAGGTAGAAACACCTACAGAAGAGAAAGGGTTGAATGGCAATGATCATACTGGAGAGAATCTGCTGAAGAGCCAAAATATGAGACAGTTGAAGAAGAAGAAAAGCAAATCGGTGGGAAACAGCTGATCGGCGGCGAGGTGCGCAAGGAAGAGGAAAAGAAAGAGGAGAAGGTGGAATTTGAGACTGAACCCAAGACTGGGGTCTCATTTCCAGTTAAGTTGGATGATGGGAAACAGCTGAATGCTTTTGGTATGAGGAAAAAGAGCATGCTCAGCATCGGCTTCAAAATTTACAGTTTCGGTATCATTTCGTCCATAACCCTGTTTTTTTAGTACTTGTATACACTTACTTGATCTATGACGACAAAACCAAGAATAAAATTAGAGCAGTGCTACAGACACAGATACACATATATGTTCTGAGCTATGTGAAACCAAAGTACACATTAGACAACTCCAAACCTGTCTTATCTGTGGACCGAGCATTTCCCAAGAAATTAATAGTGCTTAACCTAGGTCATGACTCATATGTACCCACGTAGAAACAGTAGTGGACAGAGGTTGGAGGCATGGTACGTTCCATGAAAAGAAAACATGAAAATGCACATGAAAGTGCATCCGACGGATGAGATCCACCCAATACACTGTTCAACCGGTATACCAGGTGATCTCACCCGTTTGATGCACTTTCATGGACCAAACACTTTCCCCAGAGGTCGCTCACCTGCAAAAGAGCAGAATAACTAACAAACCACAACCCAAGAAGACATGAAATGATAAAAAATCAGAGACTTAGCCTATGGGAAACAATAAAGAGGATTATATAATATGGTCATTAGTCCAGAAATAGGTTGAAACCTAGCCAAGACAGTGTCAAAGACATATTGTTCCATCTTTAGAGCTTAATCAAGATTTTAGGTCCTGATCACAAAGAGGATATCGACTGTCATTTCACAGCAAAATCCAAGGTTGATTGCATGCATCATGTTTCAACGGCAGGGATATATGCAGATAATGCGAGGCTGAAGGATCTTCTTGAGTCAAAATTTGGGAAAGCACCTGCAAAACCAACCGAAGAAATGTATCAATTGGCGATTGGCATCACTCGATTGACAGTGATGCGGGAATGTGAGTGTGACTGGTGATTGTGTTTTCTAAACTCACGATGAGCATCATAAGAAAGAACTTTGATGAGGGTCTGGGAGCATCAATCAAAAAGCTCACTGGTGCAAAGAATGACAAGCTCGCGAAGAAGTAAGTTGTCCTTTTGGAAATCACCGTGACTTCATAGTTATATCTGTCATGCTATTAACCGCCCAATTGGCAGTGGTTAAGGAGGTACTAATGCAAAAAAAAATTAGAACAAACGATACACTTTTCATGCATTTCAATAAATTTTATATAATTTATATAATTTTACATACTTTATACAAATTCCAACACTCTTTTTGAGCCTGGTTAACCAATTTGTCTCTGTTGATGAAGGGTTATAGGTGAAGCATCAGACGACACAAAGGCTAAAGCTGACATCTGGTTCAGTAGTTGAGATTTCTCGGCTTCCGGATACATTCTCCAAACGAAAGGTAAGGATACTAGAGGGAACTATTGTAAACTAGCATCTACTCGAACTCTGCTTGGGGACTTGGGGTATAGAATGCAGGTAAGTGTCAAGCTCATCACATTCTCATTTTAAGGCCACAGGGACACGATAAATTACATGAACTCTGCTCGGGGGTATAGAATGCAGGTAAGTGTCAAGTTCATCACATTATCATTATAAGGACACAAGGACACAACTGCCAGGGGGTATAGAATGCAGGTAAGTATCAAGTTCATCACATTATCATTTTAAGGACACGGGGACACAATAAATTACGTGAACTCTGCTAGGGGGTATAGAATGCAGGTGAGTGTTTAGTTCATCACATTCATTCTCATTTTAAGGCCACGGGGACACCATATAATTACTTCGTATTTGTTTATACTTTCTTGAGTAAAATGTTGTTTAGGAAATAACAGAGAGCACTTCACGTCTAATATGAGTTCTATGTCTAATTCCATGACAAAAATTGGATTGCAAATGTGCTTTCTACTTCCTAGGAAAATGATCAACTAAACATGTTAGACAGAGTCGATTTTCTTGCCCTAGTGCCGAGTGCTCGACACACGTAATTTTAGCAGTAGAGGAGCCCAAGTAAGAAAAACTATCATGATAGCCATACTGGTGAAAGAGGAAACTTGACTGAAAATCCCTTTTGTGATGTGTGCAGTCATGGGCAAGGTCGTGAGCAAGATCGAAAGTGAACTCCTCTGCAGGGCCTATATCAACATGTACCTTGGATATGACCCTTTTGACAAGGAAGCAAAAAGATAGATTCGGAAATGGAAACTCCAAGAACTTTCTTGTTTTGTAAGGAATAAGGCATGTGTCTACTGTGTAGCAGCTTGAAAATTTGCTCTATCAAGGATAATGTGTGGAGCCCACACACACTTCAAGTGAGTGTGTTAGAGCCATGTTAGAAACAATTGTTGTACATCTATCAGGGACGGAGGGAGTAGATTGCGGCACACTACAATTATATTCGAAATTTATGCACAACAAACTAATGGGAATTCAGATCATGAGTAGCGTACCCCAAATAAAAGAGCCAAAAGAAGAAAAAGAAGAGGATTTAATTGATTAACCTTGATAACTAGGCCGTGAACCATTGTTCATGTGATCAACCCACGAAGAAGAAACGTTTATCAGAAAAGAATCAGAAAACCCTTTTGGTTAGCCGTCTGCAGAGATTTGTGTGTAAATTGTAAAGGCATGTTTCCTAACAAGTTGAAGCAATGGGCTGGGCTCGAATTTGCTTGAGATTTCCCCAAAAAATAAAGAAAACTATGGTACACCATTTGGTATACACAAATATATGTCAGATTGTGTGTGAGACTCATTTCGAGATTCAACGATAATAATCGAACTGTTTAATTTATTTAAAATATTATTTTAAATATTTGTGTAAAAAAAAATAAAAACTTATTGGGATATCAATTAGAGCATAATCAATTTTTGAACCAAATTTGCACCGACAAAAATTAAATGAATTGATCAATCGCTTCTCAATATCCAAATGAGCTGATTTTTTCAAAAAGAGACTTCGATCATTAGTGAGTGAGAGATTCAAATTTGGGTCCCAGGTATACAAATGTGTACACCAAATTACCCATAGTTTCACTCGAGATTTCCTATGCCTAAAGGACGCTGTGGGGAAATACTAGAGTTTTTTTCTCAAAAAGAATATTCTTTCCTAAAATGTTACTGTACTATAATATTTCCAAGGGACACTTAAATAATCATCCTCTAAATCACCTGGAATTAGTAAATCATTCCGACCTTTTTTAGAGTTATGTTTTCATCCCGAGACTCAAATAAATCCAAAGTGAGGACCCCATGCTTGCCGACCAAATTTTGACGATCCGAATGTAGATGTGTTTAAAATGTTTTTAAGGTTCACCGAGATCAAAAAAAAGAAAAAATACCGAAAGGGCTTCATCGATCCGATCATTTTTGTTAAAAACGTTATATATAGCGTTTTTAACATAAACTAATCGGATGAAGCCCTTCCGGGTATTTTTTTTGGATGAATACTCGCGGTGAACCTTAAAAACACATTTTAAACACATCTAACGGTTCGGATTGTCGAAATTCAGTTTGGAAAGTGAAAAAATTGTTTGGTCCTCACTTTATTTAAAATGAGGGATCCCTTATTGGAAGTTGATCCTATATATATATACGAAAAACTTCTAATCCACACCTCCCGGAAATAAGAAAAAAATGGTTTTTTTTGTGTTGCAAATTATTTTTGGAAAATCCGATCCGTCCAATGTGTTCAGAAGGTGTTTTTAAGGGTCCACGCGGGAAATCTTCAAAAAAAAATACCGGGAAGGGCTTGATCCAAGCAGTTTTTGCAAAAAATGTAAATATATATTTTTTGCTAACTGATCAAGCCCTTCCGAAGCTATTTATTATTGAAGATTTCCGCGTGACCTTTGAAAACACCTTCTAAACACATTGGACGGATCGATCAAAAATGTTTGAATCATGAGATCCGAAATGAAAAGTTTACCCTATATAAGAAGTTTACCCTATATATATATATAGCTGGAGAAAATAAGACTATTTTAAAAGTTTAGGGGTCCTAGGGGATAAATCCCAATCCCACAAATTAAGCCAACGCCCTGTCTTCTTGAAGCCATTGCACTGCTCAACCGGGGTGCGGATGCCACCCCTGATGATCAGCAAAGAATCAATTAGGTCGATTTATTGTCTCTTTTCAGTTGAATTTCATTTGGGTTTGTGGGTTTTCTTTCATTTCTTGGTTCTTGATTGATTTGACGTGAATCAAATGATGTGGTGTTGGAATTCAATTGTGTATTCTTTTTTTTTTTTTTTTTTGATCCACCTTTGATTGGGCCTTTTTGGCAACCATCGGCAGGCCGCCGCCTAACGACGGCGAAGGGAAATTTCTAGGGGAAAAATGGGCGCCCAGAGATGTTGGCGGATATTGGTTGATTGGAGCAACTTGGATCCATGAAATTTGTAGAGATTAATTTTTTTTATACCATGACTCATACACAGATTTATGTTTGCTTGAGTTTACCATGTTCATGCTAGGGATATATTTTTTACCATGATTTTAGCTAGGTCGATTGTAAG
The DNA here is from genome assembly GCA_016920895.1 of Vaccinium myrtillus. Lineage (NCBI taxonomy): Eukaryota > Viridiplantae > Streptophyta > Magnoliopsida > Ericales > Ericaceae > Vaccinium > Vaccinium myrtillus. Next base: position 4,647 of record JADGMU010000117.1, on the reverse strand, counting down.
ATTTTTCATTTTTTTTACCATGATTCATATATAACTCAAATTTTTATTTGCTAATTTACCATGAAATGTGTTTTGAATTTTGGATGATTGAATGGTATTCAAGTTTAACATGAAATCAGTTCAAATGGTATTCAAGTTTACCATGAAATGTGTTAATATGGTATTCAAGTTTATAATGAAAGAAAATCAATTTGATGGTTTTCTATTCTAAGGATCATGGTAAAAAATGCTAATTAAGTTTGATACGTTAAATTTACCGTGACTCGTAATCGATTTGTATATATTAAAAAATTATGGTAGAAATAAGTGCATTACAGAAACTATGGTAAAAGCAAGTGCATTACAAAAATTATTATAAATTTATAAAAATTTAATTGAGAAATAAGAAGTTAAAGATTTGAAATTTGAGAATTCAAAATTTCCATTAATATTTTGAAATTTGGAAGTGATGGAAGGGGTCAAATCCCTTGATTTAAGGTAACTAACAACTGATTAGAGTCCCACTTAATTAAGCAACTAAATAATATATTAAGGGAAATGCTAACGGGTACCATAGTGCACCCATTAAGAGTACAAAAAAGTACAATTTAAAAATACATTTGTACTTTAAAGTACATCAAATGTACTTTAACGTACAATTATACTTTTTGGTACAAGTGGGACCCACAAAAGTGTACTTTTTGTACCCTTAATGGGTGCACTATGACACCCGTTAGCATGACCCATATATTAAATAAGGGTAGATATGGTATATCACAAGAGAAATGGATGAAAACATAACCGTTCAAATTGACCGGGATGAAAACTTACATGATGTCCGAAAACAGAATGATTATTTAATTACTTCTATTTCGAAAGATTATATTATACTAGTAATATTGAGATATTCACAAAAATTGCAGTATTATTCACCTCCCTATTTTTTATGAACCCAAGTATGGGTACAGATGGAAACGTTCAAAAAATGTACTGATTGCGGTCGAGGCCCTAGTTGTGGATCTCACACAAGTGATCCGAATCATTCATTCATTCATCTTAAACAAATTTTCGAGTGGCTCCGCAAGAAATTTGCTCAATCCAACATGCATTGGTGGTTGATTCAAAATTCCGCTATTTCATTCAAAATCTTTTTAATCAGGACGGATGCAGGATCTCAATGTAAAGTGGGCAACATAAAGAAAAATCGTAACGCATTAAAGGCAATATTAGTTTTGCCATATAAGAGTAAAAACAATGCCAAATCTGTGTTATATTTGATCAATGTATCTCTAAAAAGAACATTATTTTTTTCGAAACTCTTAGCTGGGCGGGTGGTGATCGTTCGAGATAATATTTGGCGGGCTAACATCTAAACTTAAGTTGTTGAGATAAAATCACTATAATAGTAGTAAAACTTCAAAAGGTGGGTAGGACAGTCGCCTGAACTCATCTACCCCTCGGTCTGTTCTTGTTTTCATTATGATAGTAAAGTTAAACCACTCCCATAATCAACTTCACATGAGTGTGAATTGAAATGTATGAAGCTCAATGAGATCGCAATACATCCACTAATCATTGGTGTTTCCATGAGTAATGCTAAGGAACCCTAACAACAACAAAAAACAACTACGCAAGGCATCTTAAAAAGTCAAAACAATCAAGAAACAAGTCTCAAATCAGAGCATTTCAGTTTTAAAAGTGAATGATTTTAGCATCAATTTGAAAACATGTTCGTATTCTCCAATAACATTCTGACTCCCTGCATTGCCTTATTGTGCTTCTCTTTCTTTGCCCTGCAGAAAATTATTTGAGGCCAGTAGCAAGATTTCGAGGCCGAGGCATTTGGCGTCATTGTGTACTTGGTTCCGCTACAGAAAGCCGAAACGAGGCATTTGGATCCCTGCAGTTCATTGTGCTTCAATTTATCGTAACATAAAAGAAATGATGCTAAGAAATGATGTTTGGCTGCGCGGTTATTTCCTGATCCTAGCACTAAAAACTTCCTCTCAGCATAAGTTTTGCACAAAAATTTCAGGAAACTATATTTTGTCGAAAAAACACTCATTGATTTCATATCAATAAATTTTTTTGAGCGGATATGCATTTTAGGATTTTGAAAAGGGAACGACTTCCATACCCACCCCATTTTTGGTGGATACCATATCTCCCCATTTAGGAACCGTTAGATCTTTACGAATTAATCTTGGCCAGTGAATTTAATATTACAAAATACTTGGTAATGGGTGAACCGGTTACCTCCTTCCCGAAGAAAAAAAAAAAAAAAAACCTTAACCGTTCATGTAACCATGGTTTAGTCATGGTTGACGGAGTATTTTTGCCCTAGGGTTTTATGTTTCTCCATCTTCCTCCATCGTCGTCTGCATCATCCCCTAAACTCCTCTCTCTCTGTCTCTCTCTCGCACCGCACCACCACTACCACCAGGACGATCCATGGTTTAGTCATGGTTTATGGAGTAATTTTGCCCTAGCCCTAGGGATTTATGTTTCTCCATCTTCCCCTTCCCCCATCGTCTGCATCGTCCCCCAAACTCCTCTATCTCTCTCAAACTCCTCTTTCGCTCTCTCTCTCTCTCACACACACACCGTACCACACCGCACCACCACTATCACCAGGACGATCCAACCTCTATTGGGGTGCATTGAAGGCAGTGGAAACACCATCGAGAGTGATTTCTGTCTCACCGACTGAGGACTCGGGTTGTAGATTGATTCTAAGAGGAGATGTCGATTTGCACGAAGATCAGGGTCGATTAAGTCAGCAGCGGCACAAAATCTGAACTGGTACATTACCTCTCTCGTCTTCATCTTCCTCTCAGCGCGTCTGTCTGTTCGTTTGTTTGAAATTTGTTTTTGTTTTTGTGTATTGTAGATGCTTAAGCTAAGTATTACGCTTGTTTCAATTGGAGAAAGAAATGAAAAAGCTTGAAATTCCGTTATGAAATGTTAATCTCATTCCCATTTTATTAACGAAGTAATTCTTAACGACCCAACTCATAAGAGTTTGGGAAATAAAATGATTTAGGCTTTTTCTCTCCAAACAAACCCAAGGCCATGCTTAAAATGCAATAATTGTTTTTGATGGATTAAAAACAAAAAGAGATTAGTGACGGGATGAAGGATACATGTGGGTGCAGCGGATACAGGATGAGTTTCATCGTAAAATAGTAGTCGAGGTGTAACAATTTTGATGTAGAAAATGTCTCCATGGGGAGATTTTGCTTATCCCTAAAACCTGCATACATATTTTCTTGATTCCATGGATAATGCAACTGGAACATACCGGGTGTTGTGACTCTTATGCATGCAATAGCATATATTATCTTATATTGGCATTACTTGTAGCCTCTACCTCTTATTTTGAAGGATTTTTGCATTGATTGCATTTTGGTTTAACCTTAATTGAACAATTTAACATAATCAAATAAGAAGGCGAAAAATTGTTTGGGCCATAGCCCTTAATGGTGTATTGGGGATTCTTGTACTTGCATCCATTGCTTCAGAAGACCTTAATTTGCATGTAACTATTTTTAGTCCTTTACTATTGCCTCTATTATATGTAAATTTCCTTATATAGATCAATGGTCTCGCTATCAAAGAACATAGAAACACGGATCCATGTGCAACCCTAAATAATCGCTGGAACTTATTTTAATTACTTGTAAGATCATGAGATAACTTTCCACCATCAATCAACAAGTATGTGTTAATGTGATTGCACGCAATAGTTAAGAGAGGAACAATTGGGCAAATGAAACCTGAGAAGTCAACAAACTAACTATTCATCAACTTAAATATGGTTCATAGCAAGATTTAGCTGGAACAATTTTTGATGTTTTATTTTCAATTTTTGATGGCACAAGAAAGCCAACAAACTATTTCTGTGTGGGTATTTTTATGATGTGGGTGTTTTTATGCATGTGTGGGTGTTTCTATGCATGTGCGGGTATTGTTTACAACTCATTTACGTGGGGTATTAATTTCTTATGAAAAGTGGTCCTTATATATGAAAACAAAGTTGTCCTGTAGTGGGTGTAATGTGGTCCCCACTTGCAAAAAACTCCAAACCCCTTTGACAGTAATGATTTTGGTCCAGATTTTAAAGTGGGCCCATATCTTGAAGTGAACCATGATGTTAATGAGTTGACTCACTCAAAACCCCATTTACTAAGCGAACCCTGATTTTCCTAAGTCCCAATGACTTTTTTGTTGTCCAGATTTGACAAATCGGTCATTTAAGTGCTTTCTAAATCGAATAGAGAAGAGGAAGTGGCATTTTTGTTAACTTGCTTGAGTATCCATTGATATAATGACAAATCGTTACATTTGACACCCTGTTTTTTTGCCAGAGAGATTGATATAAGCCATGGGTTTTGTTCTAGAATCGGGTGGTAAAACAAGTTGGTTTGCCAACTGGGTTGGGGTAGGTGGCCAGACTGTTTTAAGCTCATATGAAGAATGATCACACGTGCATGACACAAGTTACCAATTTCCGTCCAAATTCGTAACAGAAGCAAGAATCGACCACATGGGAAAAAAATTGAATACTTAAAGTGGTATATGCGTTGCTTTTAGTTTAGTTTAATTAGGGACTACATAGTGAAAAAATGTGTATAGTTTGGGCGGGATAAAAGCAATTTTGTCTCTTTT
>JADGMU010000116.1:0-68630 GCA_016920895.1 Vaccinium myrtillus | reverse complement strand
GAAAGAGAAAGTGAATATCCGAACTCTATGGGTTATTACTCAATTTTTTTGACTAAATCGATGATTGGTGTTAGATATGTCTAGCTATACCATTCTGATTGGTTGATTGTTGTGCTACCGGAACATTGTAATTGAAACCCAGAGAGAGAGAGAGAGAGAGAAATGCACCTGCTCGATTCAAGATTTTGGGCCTGTTATGATTCTACTAGCATAGATTTAGGACTTTTTATAGAAGGCGGCAACAACAGTGCTTAAAGATAGTGCTTAAAGGACAGCCAGAAATTCCTGAGCCGTCGCCACAATAAAGCCTCAGGTACTACCGACATCTCCTTCTTGCCAAAGGAAAACAACTAACATTTTGAGAAACCGGAATGACAAGAATTTTCATGCCAACTGGGGCAAATTAACAATTGATGTCCAAAAATAGGCTTAAAAGAGGAATTTCTGGTATGCCATAGGATCCACCTGGTGACGCATGAAACAAGGAATGGAGAGAAGGGGGAGGGATTTAATAAAACTTCTATTCCATTGATTGTTATGCCTTCAATTATGGCTAGATTTCTTTGCTGCTACGTGATAAGCCCCAAATGATGTATATATCCGGGCTTATCTCGCTCATTGTGTTCACACACACGTGCATTTTGTGCCTTTATTCGATTGATTTTGCGCGAGTTGTGTTTTTTATGAGTTTCAGAAAATCGGAGCTAAAAGGTGTGTCCAAAGCTCCAAATAATCCCCGGTTGCATCCGGAAGTACCCAAGGTCCCGTAATGCCATGGAGAACAATCGCCGAAGCTTAGAAGTCGATTCAAGAAGCTTTGGAAGGTTCAAGGAAGGCCCGGAACAAAAGAACAAGACATTTGGAGTTATGAGCCTCGAGAAAATCTTACCAACCGATAGAAAAAGGCTCATTTCTCTCAAGTTACAAAGGCTATGAAGATGAGGTCAATTGGGTTTGAAAGTAGACTCATAGAGCTTTCCAACGGTTCAAGAATCGCCTCATTCCGAGTTCGGACGAAGCCGGGGCGTGCCCGCGAAGTTGGGTCAAAAATCTGCCTGAAGAATTTCACATTTTGAAGTGAGATACCGGTAGCTTGATTTTGGGGATACCGGTATCCCTGAAACAGAAGGTCATTTTGAGCGAGATACCGGTAGCGGCAAAAATGGGATACCGGTATCCCTGCAAATTTTCTGCACTTTTTGAGCCCGATCTAAAATATCTAGTGGCACTTTTGTAATTATTTGGCACGACTTTTGGGGCCTTTATAAGGTCCCCAACCTCAGAATTTTAGGGTGATCACTACCTAAGCTCTCTCTCTCTCTACCTCCATTAGTTTGTAACTTAATATAGCTCTACCTTCTCTCTAGATTTCATGCATTTTTCACTTTGCTTCAAGGTAATTCTTCTTATCTAATGTTGTAGTACGTATTGAGACCTTCATATAAATCTAGTTTATTTCCGTTTTTGTCGGTTAATTTGTTTTCTCGTTTTTCTAGCTTCTTCCTTAATTAACTCTTGTTTCTTTTGGTTATTAGTTAATTTCTCAAAGTTTAATGTTGTAGGCTAACCTTTAATCTTCCATAAAAATCAGTTTATAAAGTCCGTTGTCATGTTCTTTATTTCCTTTATAAAAATAGTCATGTTTTACTTGGTAATGATCGAGTAGTCGTTTTAGGCTCGGTCTCGGGGTGATTAGCACCCCGTGACTTAGGTTCATTCGCTCTCCTCGCCATAATGCAAACATTGCTTGTTAATCAAAGAGATAGGATTAATTTTATGTAACAAAGCTCGGGTTTGTTAATCTCTTTGATCACACGTAGCCAAGAGTTTACCTACTTGGCACGTGTGATGCTTAGGGCGATGTCAATTCGGCCGTTTGCCAAATGAACCAAAAATCCTAATCTTTGATAAACACCATTTCTAGTCGAATGATTTTAAATTCCAAATCTTCCATTCGGGGTTGTTTAACGACGTCCCCGAGCCGGTTATTTTAGAGGAGAATGAATTGGCCTAAGTCATTGGTGTTATGAACCCCTTGACTTAGCCTTGTTTAAATTAGTCTTTTCACTCTCGCGTCATTCACGAAGTTAAGTGAATTCCACCCCCAAACTACTAAGCCAAGTTTGCCGCTTTAAGGCTAAAACCAACATTCGCAAGTCAACTCTCACGCCAGGTGCATTCGGTCCCTGTGGATTTGACCCGGTCTTACCGGTTATTATGCTACCGCCGGCCTGAACCCTACGCTTGGGGAATCAATATTGGAAAACAATCCAAGGGCGCAACCATTTTTGGCGCCGTTGCCGGGGACCCAATGGTCCATCTAGCGTGAGTTTTTCCTTGCTCCACTGTAAGTATCTCACTCTTTTGTATAGTTTTTCTTATTTTCTGTACATTACTTGTTTTATTAACGAGGCGGCGGACTAGCCCCTCGGAACTGTTCTTGTGGTGAGGCGGTTGGATAACCCCTCCGTTCTGCTAGTCCTAGAAAATCCTATAAAAAAAAATATGGCTTATTTTGGAAGTTGCTATGAAGGGCTTTTACAAGACATAACCAATTTCTGTCAACTAGATGATGAGTCTTTTCCACAGTGTTGGGAGCGATTTAAATGTTTCATATTCCCTTGGTCAAGTTCAATGTATGAGCTTGGGAATCTTTTGGCTATCTTCTGCCGAGGTTTAAATCCTACGACATGTCAATTTGACTTGTTGTCCGATGAAGAATTCCTAAGTAAAAATGCCGAAGAGGGTTGGGACTATCTTGATGAATTAGCTCAAAAGCCCCAATTTTGCGAGTTGACTGAAATTGAAATAGAACCTATGTTCTTTAATGAAGGGGTTATTTTAGCTTTGAAAGAAACCTCGGAGGTTAAATGGGATGACGAGCCTGATTTTGATTGTACACTTGATTTGCCAACAGAATCAGAGGTTAAATGGGATGATGAGCCGGATTTCGATTGTGCTCCCCAAGAGGATTCTAGTTGTACACTTGATATGCCTTTTCATGAAAAAACCTTTGAAGCTCATGCCACTAGCACTTCCATTGAGTCTGCTCCACCACAAGAACTTGAAAGAGTCAAACTAATTGATTTTCTAGGTGTTGATAATTATGATTGTGTTTACAATCCACTTTTACTAAATCTTGTCAACACTTTGAAAATGAATTTGGTTCGCATTATGCATTTGGTGGAACTTAATTTCCTTACGCGACTACTGCTATCTCTATACTCTAAGTATCTTATCTTATGGCATGGTCGTGTACAATTTTTAACGGAGGGGTTGAAATGGATTGATATGCTCGTACTAGTAGCTCTTTGTAGTACGAAGGATGTTTGGATTTCACGTGCAGGATTTAGTGTGAAGCCCGGATAACATAAGCCGGGTAGTTTTAATCATTTCTCTCTTAGTAGGAGTGATGAAAAAGCCTCTCATTTGGTCGAGGTATAAGGTGGTTGACATTCCACCCCATCGGTACATTTTTATCCCTCCTTGTTCTTCATTTTCATACTGTCTTCGTGCTATGAGGACATAGCACATTTTAAGTTGGGGGGAGGGTTTACTTCGTGCTTTGTTTATATTAAGAGTCTTAAAAAAAAATTGAGAAAAATTGAAAAAAATTGATGAATCAAGGAATTAGGATACTTGTGTGTGCTTACTCTTAATTGATGGCTTCTAATTGGTGCTATGATGTTTGTTGTGTGAGACGGAGTCTTGATACGATTTCATGGATAGAATTAAGCTTGTGAACATGACGTTAAAAAGAAACACTTGGTTAAGCCGTATTACCTATAGTTGGATAGCGTATGCTTACTTGAATTCATGCTTTCGCACATGCACTGTCCCACTTGAGCATTCACTGGTTTCGAAATTGGTTCACGTGTCATTGATCCCTCGGTGTGAATTAACTTGTCTGTGAAATATTTGAGCCCTTTCCTTGTAAAAAAAAAAAAAAGAAAGAAAAAAGATGATGCATGCTTTATTGTTAATGTTTATCCGGGCGTTCATTGAGTAACCGGGCAATCGGGGTTTGCTCCCACCGTATTGTTCGCGTCAAAAGATGGATAGACCTTGTGAAGGCATTGTCGAATGTGGTTAGCTTGGACCTCACTATAAAGCCTTTTTGACTCGAGCAATTAAGTCTGAGGGGTCTCTCAAAACCCGGCACCCTAAGGCCATTTGGCTTGGGGATGGCTGACCTAACGTTCGCTAAAGGGGTCAACTAGAAAGCCCGAGAGGTCCGGGCATTGCACGACCACATATAAAAAAAATAGAAAAGAAGAGATTCATTCGAATAAAGGGAAGGGGTGTGCTTAAAGAAATACCGAGCTATCAATAGTGTGAGAACTGTTTTCAAGATTGGTGAATTTCTTTGTGAGATTTCTTTTCATACGCATGCTACGTGAGAATTCTCTATCCGACCGTAAGTGAGAGGATTGATTTTTGTGCTAAGTTTAGACATGAAGTTCACTTGCTTAACTCCTACTATGAATGAAGTATCTTGCCATTGACTTACATGGCGGACATTGTGGTACTATGTGTGGTTGTCGGTTGGGTGTGAGTACATTTAAAGTATTCGATTCCCATGTGTTTTTTGGGTTGTTCACTGCTGAAAACCCTCACGAGACTTCACTCGTCCTACCGGGGCCGCCCGGGGGTTTAAAAGACGTATCCATTTTAGTTTGTTTCCGTTAGTTGCATTTGTTTAGTTTGCTCGGGGCGAGCAAAGTTCAAGTTGGGGGGTGTGATAAGCCCCAAATGATGTATATATCCGGGCTTATCTCGCTCATTGTGTTCACACACACGTGCATTTTGTGCCTTTATTCGATTGATTTTGCGCGAGTTGTGTTTTTTATGAGTTTCAGAAAATCGGAGCTAAAAGGTGTGTCCAAAGCTCCAAATAATCCCCGGTTGCATCCGGAAGTACCCAAGGTCCCGTAATGCCATGGAGAACAATCGCCGAAGCTTAGAAGTCGATTCAAGAAGCTTTGGAAGGTTCAAGGAAGGCCCGGAACAAAAGAACAAGACATTTGGAGTTATGAGCCTCGAGAAAATCTTACCAACCGATAGAAAAAGGCTCATTTCTCTCAAGTTACAAAGGCTATGAAGATGAGGTCAATTGGGTTTGAAAGTAGACTCATAGAGCTTTCCAACGGTTCAAGAATCGCCTCATTCCGAGTTCGGACGAAGCCGGGGCGTGCCCGCGAAGTTGGGTCAAAAATCTGCCTGAAGAATTTCACATTTTGAAGTGAGATACCGGTAGCTTGATTTTGGGGATACCGGTATCCCTGAAACAGAAGGTCATTTTGAGCGAGATACCGGTAGCGGCAAAAATGGGATACCGGTATCCCTGCAAATTTTCTGCACTTTTTGAGCCCGATCTAAAATATCTAGTGGCACTTTTGTAATTATTTGGCACGACTTTTGGGGCCTTTATAAGGTCCCCAACCTCAGAATTTTAGGGTGATCACTACCTAAGCTCTCTCTCTCTCTACCTCCATTAGTTTGTAACTTAATATAGCTCTACCTTCTCTCTAGATTTCATGCATTTTTCACTTTGCTTCAAGGTAATTCTTCTTATCTAATGTTGTAGTACGTATTGAGACCTTCATATAAATCTAGTTTATTTCCGTTTTTGTCGGTTAATTTGTTTTCTCGTTTTTCTAGCTTCTTCCTTAATTAACTCTTGTTTCTTTTGGTTATTAGTTAATTTCTCAAAGTTTAATGTTGTAGGCTAACCTTTAATCTTCCATAAAAATCAGTTTATAAAGTCCGTTGTCATGTTCTTTATTTCCTTTATAAAAATAGTCATGTTTTACTTGGTAATGATCGAGTAGTCGTTTTAGGCTCGGTCTCGGGGTGATTAGCACCCCGTGACTTAGGTTCATTCGCTCTCCTCGCCATAATGCAAACATTGCTTGTTAATCAAAGAGATAGGATTAATTTTATGTAACAAAGCTCGGGTTTGTTAATCTCTTTGATCACACGTAGCCAAGAGTTTACCTACTTGGCACGTGTGATGCTTAGGGCGATGTCAATTCGGCCGTTTGCCAAATGAACCAAAAATCCTAATCTTTGATAAACACAATTTCTAGTCGAATGATTTTAAATTCCAAATCTTCCATTCGGGGTTGTTTAACGACGTCCCCGAGCCGGTTATTTTAGAGGAGAATGAATTGGCCTAAGTCATTGGTGTTATGAACCCCTTGACTTAGCCTTGTTTAAATTAGTCTTTTCACTCTCGCGTCATTCACGAAGTTAAGTGAATTCCACCCCCAAACTACTAAGCCAAGTTTGCCGCTTTAAGGCTAAAACCAACATTCGCAAGTCAACTCTCACGCCAGGTGCATTCGGTCCCTGTGGATTTGACCCGGTCTTACCGGTTATTATGCTACCGCCGGCCTGAACCCTACGCTTGGGGAATCAATATTGGAAAACAATCCAAGGGCGCAAGCACTACGCCGGTTGTTTTGCGAAAACAGTTCTTGCAATTGCAAACATTGTTCTTTTCATTTTGTTCTCCCAATTTCTGCCGGTGGCACCTTCAAGCATTGCGTCTGCTTTAGGTGATGGAGTGGCACCGGAACCACTAAGGTGTTGGTGTCCTTAAACAATTGTTGCACCATGATTTTCCTTTTCAGTCTTTGCATTCTTTTCCTCATCTGAGTATGCTTGCTCCTCGAGTCACAAGAATGATGAGCACAACCATGGCGGAGCCATAAACACTCTCACTTTTTTGATATTTCCAAAAAAGTGAGAGTGGTTTATGACTGCGTTGTCATTTTGCTCCTCCTTGTGGCTCGAGGAGCACACATACTCTTAGAAGAGGAAAAGAATGCAAAGACTGAAAAGGAAAATCCTGGGGCAATAGTTGCGTTAGGACACCAACGCTTTAGTGGTGCCGGTGCCACTCCATCACCTAAAGCGGACGCAAGGCCAGAAGGAGCAACCGACAGAAATATCAGGGCAGGCAAGCAAGAGCAACAAAATGAAACGAAGAATGTTTCCAATTCGAGAATTGTTTTTGAAAAACAGCCGATGTAGTAGCAAAGAAATCTAGCAATAATTGAAAGCATAACAATCAATCGAATATAAGCTTCATTAAACCTGTGAGAACCCACTTGTCCCACATCAGGACATCAAGAGGATGTTAGGTGATATATTAGATAACGCCGACCAGCTATTGTTAACTTGAGGTTAACCTTTTGAGCCACATGGTTAGGCTAAGAGTTAGCAGGTCAGCTGGGGCGGGTCATTACAGGTGGTATTAGAGCACTTCCACATTCTACATGATAGGGGCCACATCTAGAATCTGTATGAGCCATCTCTTGGATCCCAGAGTTGGAGGAAAGTGCTATACAGAACTAAGTGTTATACCATGGCCACCGAGGGAAGGTTATTGGGCCATGAGGCACAACGCGGACGTTGCGATCCTAAGTGGGGGAGATTGTGAGAACTCACTTGTCCCACATCAGGACATTAAGAGAATGCCAGGTATATTAGAAAACGCTGACTAGCTACTGTTAACTTGAGGTTAACCTTTTGAGCCATGTAGTTAGGCTAAGAGTTAGTTGGTCAGCTAGGGCTGGTCATTACAAAACCCCTCCCCCTCCTCTCCCTTGTTTCATGCGTCATCAGGAATATGCTATGGCATACCAGAAATTCCTCCTTCAAGCCTATTTTTGGGCATCAATTCTTAATTTGCCCCAGTTGGCATGAAGATTCTGGCAAGTGGCCAACAGTGTGTTCCATATTTAGCTATGGGGAAAAAAAACAAGGAAGATCAATCAAATCTGATGCAAGAGTTAATAGGAGAGCCGAAATGTATGCAAAAATCGGAAGGTTAATATGCTTCGGAGGTGTTTAACATGGATTGGTCATTCTGACAATGATTTCCCACATTTCCCTCCTGTTTAATCCTAGAGCAAATTTTTGAGAAAAAGATAATGTTTTCATGCGTTGTCAACTTAAGCAATGCGCTACGCGACCTAAGTTTGCGATCAGTGGTATTGGCTCTAGATTACAATACAAGATATAGGCCTCTAAATTATGTCAAAAACAAACAAATCGTACTATGAAATAAATCGCTTAAATATCTGATTGGGAACTAAGAGCAGTCACGATTTTTTGGCAGTGACTCCAAATTATTCTAAAGTTATGCAGCACAGCTCTAAATTATGTCACAAACAAACAAATCGTACTATGAAATATATTGCTTAAATATCTAATTGGTAACTAAGAGCAGTGACGATTTTTTGGCGGTGACTCCAAATTATTCTGAAGTTATGCAGCACAAGCCTACTTCAGAATCTAATGTATTAAATTTCTGAAGTAAAATATGTTGGGAGCATAAAATGACCCAATGACCATTTTCATTTTGGGCTGATGCTTTATAAAGGTCTATTCCAATATATTCTACTCAAGATAATATACAAAATATGTGGGACAATAGATACATCGGAAGTTGAATAGAGAAATATGAAGTACATCGCAAGACCAGAGAAGATGATTGTCTGGGCAATAGATTAGTTGGTTGGCCTCTCGCATTATCACCCATGAATCTTTGGGGGCTGCACCAATATGTCGCTTACGTTTCTAGCTCTTCTTCCTGCTTGAAAAAGCCCATGGTTAAGCCTAATCTTGTGGTTGCACCTCTATGGGCTTCATGGAGGTGACATGTGTTAAGGAAAATAAAATCCTTAACACAATCCCACATTGCTCACTGAATAACATGAGGGACCTCTCCACTTAATGTCAATTGATTGTGACTTGGATATAAAATTTTCACGTGGTATCAGAGCGAGCCCCATCCACCCCACATTTAAAAAAAAAAAAATTTACAATCCACAAAGCCACGATAAGTGACTAGCAAACAGGCTGCACAATGATAGACCCAAAAAAAGGCTACACGTGACAAACCGCAAATGCGACTGCACGTGAGGGAGGATGTTAAGGAAAATACAATCTCACATTCCTTGGGTAGTTGGGTATGGAATGAGAGATCACTTAATAATATTTGGGACCTCTCCACTCATTGTCAATTAGTTTTGAGTTGGATGTAAAGTTTCTACAACATGGACCACCTATCTCTTGCAACATTGACAAGTGTTGTGCTTGTATTAATGCCATCTGTCATTGGGTGATTGGTCGGTTAACCTTTGACTTAGTCAAATTTGTAGTAAACGCCGAGTCGCCGACTTCCCACTTTAGGCCTTAAGTGGATCGGCTTTTTCTTTTTTTTTTTTGAAAGGAAATTTTTTTTTATTAATCACATAGCAAAGTTACAATGATTAAATGGAACAAGAGAAAGACATCAAATCGAGAAGCGGCATCCCAAACGATGTTGGCACCCCACTTGACGACAATCATATGCCCCTCGAGACCCAAAGGGTTAATGGCTAACAAGGAGTCAATGACCGAATCAAGCAACAATGAAAAAAAATAGAACCCCAAGACAAGAAATGGGCTAGAACAACTCCACAAGCATAGTCACAATAGAAGATACCATGTGCCTTGCTATACTAAAATCTGATAATGAGAACCCCGCCCAATTGCAAGATATAGAAAGGTAGTACGTACTAGCGTGATAAGCCCACCATGAGGAACAAAGATTGGGTAGAGGCAGCAGCCTTGACATATCCTTCGAAGATTCCAGCTCAAGTATTAGCGATGAGGGAGCAACAGCCTAGAAAAGTGTAGAAACCTGATGAAATTCAGCATGAACAAACCCAATTGGACTCACAAAGTGAAAGCCTGACATTACCAAAGCTGCCCGATATGAAGTACTCCATAGATGAATCCCAAACGAAAAGAGTACAACATAGCAGATATGTGCCCCTCTCCATCCGAAAAACTCCCTTAAGGGCCAGCTAAAGATGAGCATTAAAGTAGATCACTCTAAAGTAGATCACTCTAAATATGTTTAGGGGATCAGGACACTATGGGAAAATACAATCTCACATTGCTTGGGTATGGAATGAGAGATCGCTTAATAATATTTGGGACATCTCCACTCATTGTCGATTAGTTTTGAGTTGGATGTAAAGTTTCTACGACATGGAGCACCTATCTCTCGAGACATTGACACGCGTCGACTGAGCATTAATGCTACCCGTCATTGGGTGATTGGTCGATTAACCTTTGACTTGGTCAAATTTGTAGTAAAAGCTGACTTCCCACTATAGCCCTTAAGTGGATGGGTTAGTTACCTTTAAAATGGAAGTACAATTAAAGTAGATCACTCTAAGTATGTTTTGGGGATCAGGACACAGTTCAAACACCTAGACTTAACCTGGTTTGATCAAAATGACTACATCATCGAGAATAAGCGATCTCATTATTTGATTGGATATAATGGAGCCTACAAAACACTCTCTCTCTCTCTCTCTCTCTCTCTCTCTCTGTGAGTCAATTCACACTTGTCTCCTCCGAAATTCAAGAAATGCCATCCACATATGGACACAATGACGCAGTGTAGAAACGTGAACAAGAACAGAATCATTCCACGAACAAAGAACAACTCTTCTACAATCTAATAACCCGCAGATTAATAGAATTAAAGGAAAATAAGAGATACTCTCTCTTATGAAAACACTCAATATATTATTCAACTGATTTGCCCTAAGGCTTACAACACTTATTTATAGGCTACTAGGACCCACACATGTTCGGAAAAAAAAATGACCAAAAGGTAATACTTGCTAACCAAGCAAACTCTTTACCAAAAATAAGAAATATGACTTAGAGCTATAGATTCCTAAAGAATGCCAAAACAAGTGGCATTGAAAAGAACTTCCTAATTAAAAGATACTAGGAAATAAACATGCCAAAAACAAGCGGCATTGAAAGAAAAATTTCCTAATAGATAGATACTAGGAAATAAACATGCCAAAACAAGCAGCATTGAAAGGAAACTTCCTAATAAAAATATACTAGCAAAGCAAAATCTCTCCTATCATGGAAAATATGCGAAGATTTGGAGGATTTTAAGAATATTTTTCGATTCTAGAAAAATTCACCAAAATCTTATTACTATGCCCTTTGTCTTTCATGATGATCCATGTACGTACAAGCAATCAAGTCTGCATCACAAGATCCAGGCCAAAAAAAATGACGTAGACGGAAAACCACGAAAGTCTGGTAAGGACAATACGGAAATCATGCAAAACCTGTCAAGATGACCTGAATAACCCTCCTTACAAAGTCACATCACCTCCAATTATAAGAAAAAAAAGGGGTACTTTGGTCATTTTCCTCACATAGTGGCAAGCCACCACAACATAAATCAACTTAACTAGCAAAGGGGCAAGGTAAAATGGCCTCACAATCCTCAAGATTGTGAATAACAGTATCTCCAACCATTCTTTCATTGTTATTTTAGTGTCTTTTTCATTTTCTGGAAAATCTTGGTGCAATACGAAGAAACTCTTCATAGTCAGAGCCGTGGCTTCATTATATAACAAAACCCGTTTTTTCTTATATAGACAACCTTTCAAACCATGGCAAATTTTATCAAGAACGTAAAGCAACTACAATGAGCAAGAAAACCAGTATAGAATGTCATTCAAAATCATGTCTAGATTCTGTAAGGAAGCACATCTTCTGCATAATCTAGCAGATTGTCTAGTAAATGCCCAGATTGAAAACTAAGTCTATCCCTATTGAAGTGTTCTAGAATGAATGACATTCAGTTTGATTGGCAGAGATTAACGACAATCGAAATAAAGGTATGGAATCTACTCACAGATCACCCTCTTTCATCCCCAACTTCAGAAAGTTATGATCAATGGTGCGCTAATATTTTTCCAGTCTTCTACACTTTGTCTTGCTAATGATGTAAAGCTTTTAGCTGATTAGAAAAAAAGAGCTAATTCATTAAAAAAAAGGAAGAAACTGAAAGCAAAGGACTTGCAAACAACAGGACGGCAATAAAGGATTTGGCCCCTTGGCTTTGTGAGAAATGGTGACAAAAGAAAGGTCTCACCAAATCTAACCATTTGGGTGGGCTTTTCTCTTACCATAAATTTAGTACTATAACAGAAGGACGCATAACATAAATGTCTGGTACTCGAGTTAAACAAAAACAGAGAAGCATTCGACCGGTCCGGGGAGGGAAATAGTCGAGGTGCGCGTATGCCTGGCCTGGACACTCGTGACCGTTGAGAAAAAAAAAAAAAAAAAGAGAGTTCTCCATTACCTAGTGTCTCTCACGAATTCAGATTAGTGCCCCATGAATTGCACCAAGTATACAAAATGATTTGCTCCAATAGCTATATCCTGTATTAGATCGAAACATTAGAACCACGAAATAAAGAGAAATGCCTGCATAAAGTTTAATCGAGAATCAAGGGAAGGGGTTGTTGGTTAATCGACTTGCCTTGACGGGTAACAACGTCGCATAGTCGATTTCCTCGGGAGAGATTAGTCCAGTTCATCGACACTCAAAACTAAAGATAAATCGAGGAACGATATACCCAGGAAATGTCAATCCACGAAATGCGGATCGAAAAATGTTGATCCACGGAAATGAATTTTGCAAAAATAACTAGAAGTGGTCAAGACTAAAAATGGGCAAAAACGTTGGATCGTTGTTTGTTGTTAGAATAACTTTTGGCTTAATCTTTGAGGGCGATAATGCCAAAATTATTTTTGTTTATGTTAAAACTTCATTTTGTTCATGTCAAAACTCTTTCATTGCATGACTTAATTGCCCCCCACTTTTAAAATGAACAATAAAATATCCTATGCGATTTTAAGGGGCACTCTTGTAAAGCAAGTGGTGTAGTGGAGGACAATTAAGTCGTGTAACAAAATGGGTTTTGGCATGAACAAAATGGGTTTTGGCGTGAACAAAATGGGTTTTGGCATTATCAGTTCCCTAATCTTTTGCCATCTTTTTAACGGTCTTTTTTTTTTTTTTTAATATTGTTTTATCTTAATTCTTACTGGATTGGAGCATTAATGAAGCAACTGTATTTAAATATCTAGACATGATGTGTAATTTTTTTCTACTTTAATCTATATTTTTATATTTATCCGATTCCTGTTGTTGAGACAAGAAAACGACACGCTTCATAAAAAATATATCTAAAAGTCCTCGTTTTTATACACGATGACCCTAAAGTCTTGTAAAATTAGTACAAATTAGACCTGGAGACTTATGTAACTATACAAGTACTGCAAGAGTTTAATTGAATCGTGGAATGACTGAATTATTTACCATGTTATATGAATCTATATATGTGATTGGTTTATCAACTGTTAGAATAGATATTAGGCTTGGGTTGATCCCGTGGTTGGGAAATAAATTAGAAATTAATAAGACAATTGGATTAATAATATAGAGATGGAAAGTTAAGGGCGGCCTACCAAGGCTCTTGGGATAAAAGTAGCCTGAGGAGAACCCGAAATCGATGTGGGCATCCTACAAGGACTTTTGCGAATGGAGTGGCTTGAGGGGAACTCACATGCGTTGTTTTGGAGTAACATAGCGGAACTCTTGGCTAAGGGTAGTTGGACTCTGAAACGTTGTGAGATCGAAATTCTGGTATAACATGACATGGTTAACATCGGTGGCTACATTTACCTCTTGTTATGGTTATAATTGAAACATGCTAGGTACATGAAAAAGCAACCATAAAATTAAATTACAATCTGCATATCATAGTATGGTTTCATTGCAGATTTGCATATTCAACAAACCACCCACAAAATGGAACCTTCCCTATGATATGCAGTTCGAAAAAATCTGCAATGAAACCATACTATGATATGCAGATTGTAAGAACCTTTTTTCTTATAAGTAATTAATTATATTAGAAACAAGGCATTAAGGGACGCCGCCCATATACAAAAAGGGCCCTAGACGAACAGGGCTAATACACTACCATGAAAATAGAAAAGATCAAACCAAGCTATGAATTGGTCAATAGCTGGATTACATTCCCTCTTGTCATACGCGCTACAAACCAAAAAACTTTTGATTCTAAACTGGATTGCAAGAACCTACAATGTTTGAAAAAGTGGCACGACACAACAGGACATGACATGAAAGAACTTCCACCAAAGCTAAATGCTGCTCCTTTTCACCTTCACCCCATAGAACCCTTCTCCATCAACTATTGAACAGATTCACAAAATGATATGGATTAGGACAGATTTAAATGAAAATCCTTCTCAACGTCTCATCCAACTCAACGACTCATACCAAACACAATCAAGACAAAAGTGCGGTATATATAGAATCGGAGCGTAACAAAATTTCCGAACAAGAAGTTTGCGAATATTCAGTTCAGACTTCAATAACCATTGCAAATCATTACCAGAAATCTGTTTTTGAATCTTACAAACAATTGAAAACGATACTGAAAATCTGTTTGGCAGAGTTGTTTCCCAAAACTGTTTTGACATGATTCCATAAGAACATCCACTATTTTGAAATGCTATAAAAGAATGCCCAGAAGTAGAAGGTCCACAAGTTATGAAAGAGGACAAGTGGCTCAGAGTCCCCATAATTCCTCATGCTCTATCTGTCAATCTTGGTGATCAAAAGCATTATGGTAATGTGCTTAGTGATGATTGCTTGGATCTTATCAGCCAATACATCAGATGAGAGCAGGAAAAACAATAAACCCTTTCACAAAACAATGCATCAGGTAATTACCAGACTAACAAATGGAGCTATCAGACCTCTGCAATATGATCCTACTTCAATCACAGTTCAGAGTCGCCCTTCATTGTTCAGCATTCCTCACTCTACACTCATTTTCAATTCCTTGCATGTCGCTGCCTAGAAAGGATCTTCAAGCCAGTAAAGAAAATGTATACCAGTACTAAACAAGGTTGAGTTTGGATATCCAGATCAAAAAAAAAAAAAAAGTCTGTATACTGTAATCTGTAAGAGAGGTTAAGTGGAATTACCCTCTTTGCTCAAAAAACCTGTAAGAGGTAATGAGAATTCGCTTACCAAGCAGAAGATAACCAAAACTTTACGAGCCATGAACTCAGAGTGCACAATCACGAGGGAACAATTAAACCAGGGACTCGGGTAGTGTTAAAAGGTTCTAACTATCCAGTGCTGTCAAATATTTCCTCGGTTCCCATTTGAAATTGAACTTACTCGTATCAATACAAACTCTCCAGTTGCAAGAAGTGCTGTAGCTCCATGTAGTGATGGAACCAGGTCCTTCACCTGGGAGTCAAATTCTCTACATAGGTTTGGAAGGTTATATTGAGCATACAAGAAACATAAGCCTGCAAATTATGAATCTCTCCCTCTCTCTGATACAAATCTATGACATAGCAACAGATACAAGACAGCAAAAGATAAAACCACAACAGATCAACCACAAATATATATCACAAATACAATAATATTGCCTGAGGCCAGCACCAAGAAAAGAGCTGTAGAACAGCACTGAAGACAGTACAAGTTTATTACAATAAAAATTAAGAAGCAAGGGGAATCCAACTTACCAAACAAAAGAGACCAACATTTTGCCACCCATGAAGTCGGGGGGCAAAATTCTAGCAAGAAAGGTATAATTAAAGTAGGGACTCTTAGAAATCATAACACAAAATACAAATAAGCCCATAAATATGACTGAGGACTGTTTAACGCCCTCTTTCAAAAGCAATTCGACTTCGACTAGAGCCTTCATACCCATCTCGCATAGATCCCCCGGCACTCGCTTTCATAGTCCCTCCGCTGCCAACTTTATCCATGGCCTTCTTGCCCTTCTTCACCTCTGTCAAGAACTGGTCCAAACCAAACGGATCAGCTTCTTCTGCTTCTTTCTCAAATTCAACAGGCCTGTCCCTCGGACCAGTCTTTTCTGAAGTGCCCGCGAATGCCTTATCAGGTTTGAATCGCTCAGTCTTCATAATCTTATCCAGTTGCTCATCTGCACCTCCATACATCTCATCATCTGCATCTTTCTTGGGCCTGTAAAGGGTTGACAGAGTGGGCTGGGCAGTGAACAGACCCTTATCATACACATTATACTGATCATCGGTAGCAAACCCTGAATCCATCCCTTTCTCTTGGTTGAACAATCTCTGATCATACATAACCTCACCCCCTCTTCCTTGACCAGTAGAAGCCATCCCAAGGGCAACCTTCTCACTGATGTCACGGTCTCTATCTCTAGTAATCTTACTCTTCTTCCCCACCGCTGCATCCTTGGCCTCCAACCTTCTCTCCCTCTCCCTCTCTCTCCGCCTCTCCTCCCTTATCTTCTCCCTCTGCAACCTCTCTTCTCTCTCCTCCTTTGACTCCCTCGGAATATCCTTTTCTTTCACACGCTCATAATCCCCCCTCATATCAGCATCATCTACCATTCTCTTGTCAGAAGGCAACGGAATGGCAGCAGGTGGTGGTGCCGCTCCTGTCCTCTCAGACCTTGCCTTCTGAGCTAAAGCTCGCAATTCCTGCTCTTTTCTCTCCTTTTCCTTCATCATCATCTCCTTTTGAACCTTTGACCTCATTGCCACAGCCTCCCTAGCTTTCTGTTCTGCAACATACAACGCTTCCGACAACTTTGCAAAATTATCATTAATCTGAACCTCCTGAAGCCCCCTACCATCAGCTGCCAGTCTTTTATCAAGCGGTATCGTATACCCTTTTGGGTTCTTCCAATTCGAAATACAAGGCGGGATTTTCCAATCCTGTTGGTCCTTAACAGTAACAGGACGAGGCGGAGAGTGCATAACCGGCACAGGTGGCGAACCAGAGGCTTTCGGAACCCTCTTGTGCTTAAACTTTGGCGGCTCCAATGGGTCCACAGGCATCTCAACCATCCTAATAATCCTCTCCTTCGCACCCGAATTAAATGCAGCAGACTGCTGGCTTGGCTTGTACTTAATAAACTTCGAATCATTCGACTGTGTCGGTACATTCTTCGGCTGAGCTGCACTCAGCCTCCTATTCACAATCTTCTCTAGCTCCGCTTTCGTCTGCATCATAGTCTCCTCAATCTCTTTCTGCACCTCCTCCTCCTCCTCATCCTCTTCTCCCTCCTCCATCGCATCTTTCAAAATCTTGGGCACAAGGTCCCTATGCTGCGAATACACTATCTTTGAAGCATTTTCATTTTGCTTGACAATAGCATCAAAGGTGACGTTCCCATGTTCATCAACAGTAACAGGTAAAGTCTTCTGTCCAGGTTTGCTAACATTAGTTTTCCTACCCATACCAAGTGGGTACTGGGCAAAATGAATCTCGGGAAACGCGCCGCCGTCTCCAAAATCTTCAGGCTTATTAGGCCGAAACCCTTTTCGATTTAAATAAGGAGGAACCGGGTTTGATTTAATTATAATGGATCGCTCGGCCTCGGCCGCGGTATACCGTTGTTTGAACCATGGGTCGTTAGAGTGGTCGTAGTGAGTCGCAGCAGATGATTTCGCAGGTGGAAGAAGCTCCTTCAGAGCCGCCATCTCGAACCCCAAAATAGGCAAGAAATCAGCCCTATCAAAACCCTAGAACCAGGAAATCCCAACCCAAAGTTCAGCACCCGCTAAGCCTAACCTAGACAGAGAGAAAGAAAAAAGAAACGAACATAAGAGAGAGAAACGAACATAAAGAGAGAGAGAGAGAGAGAGAGAGAGAGAGACGGGTACCTGTTTGGTCGTCGCCGTAGTTGCCGATTGAGGCCGGAGCTGTGGAGCTCAGTTCGATTGAAGAAAGGTTTTTTGGTTCTGAGATGTCAATCGATTAAAATGGTCAAACGAGGATGATTTTTTTTGGTTTATCTACTATTTTAGTCCCTATAAAATGCATCAAGTTTCAATTTCGTCCTTACAAAATATTTCGTGTCAATTCGTCCTTATAGTTTCAGACGAATTACAATTTTGCCCTTCCGTCAAATTAATGACGGAAAATGCTTATGTGTCAAACGGAAAATGCTTCAAGGAAAATGCTTGTGGCAAACGGAAAATGCTTCAAATACCCGAAAAAATGATTAATCTCCAAAAAATGACGAAAAATTTTAAAATACCGGGAAAAGTCATTAGACAAAAGTTTATGAAATTTGTCTAATGATTTTTTTTTAGATTAATCATTTGTATCGACGAGAGGACTTATAAAAATACCCGAACCGATGTAAGTTAGAAACCGCCTGATATCCCTTCGGGTCGGGTAATCGGGTTTTGGGTATAATGCTCACCCCTAGATTTTCATTTTTTTTCAAGTCAGTTTTTTTTGTGTTTTTTTACATGGTCCCATGCGTATGTGTCTTGCATTTTCTTAGAGAAAAAATTTGTTCACCCTCATAAAAGGAGGGTGAACAAAACAATCATCCTGATTGGTTGAAATAGTGTGGGGTCTATGGAATCAATACACTTTTTGGCAAACATGACATCACTTTATGGTGGGATCCACACTATTTCTTGTGGACCCAACACCATTTTAACCAATCAGGGTGAGGGTTTTGTTCACCCTCTTTTGGTGAGGGTGAACAAATTTTTTTCCGAGAGAGAGAGACGTACCTGTACATGGAATAAATCACTCAATGCATACCAATTTGTCATATTTATAGTTTTACGTTACTTGCTCGTCAAGTAACTTGCCGCATCCTAATCACGTTAGGAGTCCTTTCCAATCTGGAAGCCATCTCATAAAGCAATCCAATCCTTGCCTTAAATAGATACAGAAAGACCTGCCATTATTTATAATTGTAGGCAACTTGCTCGTCAAGTAACTTGCCGCATCCTAATCGCCTTGGGAGTTCTTTCCCATATGGAATTCCTCTCATAAAATAATCCAATCCTTGCCTTATATAGATACAGAAAGACCTTGCCATAAGAATTTAGGTGAACAAGTTGTTAGCAGGAAGGATTCAAAGGGGCACACGGGGTCCCGTGCCCCTGCTGATCCCCCTCAAAAGTTAAAAAAAAATTATATTATACTATATATTTAGCATAATTATATAATATAATGTTCTATTTAGCATACACGATTGGCCCAAAATTGCCCAACATAAGCCTTTTTTACCCCACCTGGGCTTTCCTCCTTCAAAATGTACTAACAAAAACCGATTGACCCCATAACTTACTACTTGGTAGCAGAGGAAGAGAGTTGCCATATAGTTTTATACATGCGACGGGACCAAAAAATGATTGATAACTTGAAACTTTAATGATTTTACCTTACATATATAAGAATTTTAACATTTTTTTTCCCAGGGACTTGCAAGGGGCCAAGGGCAAATCCCATACAATTTTTCCAAATTAACTCGAAAGAGGTTGTCTTATTCACGAAAGGCCCTAAAAGGGGAAGTTTATGGAAGCTCCAAAAGGGGCCTCACTACCTCATTGCAATAATCTGAACTGGTCATCTTGTAAGGCCCGTAGAGTAGTGTGTATATGCAAAAAATCAGCTTGACCCGACATCGATAGGTATGCTATAAATTGAATTTTGGTGCAAAAAAACAATGGTCTAGATTTTGTGGGCCCTACAAAATGACCGGTTCAAATTATTGCGATGAGGTGTCAATAATTTTAGAGCTTTCGTAAATTGCCAGACTGCCCCTTTTAGAGCCCTCCGTTAATAAGTTTTTCTCAACTCGAAAACCTAGCATGAATGCATAGTATGTCAAAATACTAGGGAATGCTCGTGCCTGAAGGCACGGCACCACATAATTTGACTTGACGAAAGATTGGGATTCATTCCAGACACCTCAGTGTTTACTTCCTTTGCACAATTTTTCATGACACCTTTGGATCCAACTGTTTAGTAAAGGACATAAAATAAAATCTTTAATAATACTCTCCCAAAACACGATCGAAGTATAGTTTTTATTCTATTCAAGCCCAACATTAAGGTTGGATATCTTTCAAATGGTTTGAATGTTGCTCAGACGATTTAGATTAATGCGTTTGAGATTCCGCTTCTTACAATGATGTTTGAATTTCCTCTTTGAAGTAATCGTAGGATACGTACTGAATCGGGATACATATATTTATCGTATGATACGCCACCGTATCATAAGATTTCTATACGAAAAGGATGAGATACGTATCCTGTATCATAGGATAATTTTAACAATAATTTTTAGTAGCTGCTTTCATACTTGTAATTAGGGAGAATTTACAAGTTGAAGTTGCATTTTTGCAGAGGGAGAGAGAGCTCTTATAACTTTTTTTTTTTTGATTGACAAAGAAAATTTCATCTCCATAAAGGGCGAAATATGAAATTAGTACAATAGAAGAGATCTTGCATTGAGGTAGTCTCGAAGGAACCAGAATCCTCCTACTTCTAAAGCTCGCAGAAACCTAAACTGCCCCTCACCTCTCATTTTTAAAAGAAAATAGTACAATTAAAACTCCTATTGGCAAGATACCAACAAGACTCCAATGGACTAATAAGCCCAAACTACTCCTAATAAAAGTCCTACGTAGAAATGACTTCTGACCCCACCCAAACCTCCCCTGTTTCATGGAAAATGTCACCCATGCTTTGCACCTGTTACCCACGCCTGCTAATTCCCCACGGAAGTCCTTATGTCATCCACACATCCCAATACCACGCGCTTTCTTCCTCCCCTGCTTCATTACCTTTGCCGGTGAACCTTTTCCGGCAAAACCCATGTCTTCTTGCCGCAAAGCTCTAATCTTCTTGCTGCAAACCTTCTCCTCTAGTCTTCCTCGATCAATGGCGTGGCATCTCAACACCTCACCAAGCCCCTTAATCAGATCCCTAAACACATCGCCTGAAAACACCCCTAATCTCCACCTAAATAGTCCCAAAAACACCCAAATCTACGCCTAAAAATCACCCCAAAACAACCCCTAAACTACAATGTGGCCGGCCCAAAAAATGCCCCTAAACAACCCCAGAAAATCACTGCAACAAAAACAACCCCAAAACAGCCCCAACAGCGGCTTAGAATCAACTTCTAAAAGACCCACAATCGTCGTACCCATCTTGCATCGCCCTTACATGCTCCGTCGCCGCTGCTACACCCATCTTTGGTTACATCCTCCGTCGCCATTACTGCACCCACCTTTCCGTCGTCGCCGCCCTGAACCTGCACTTCCTTTCGTAACTGACGTGGACACAAACTTCTGAATTGAAATCGAAATCCCAGATCCGATTGTTGGATGGGAATCAAGCCTTAATTAAAAGGGAAACAAGAAAAGAAAAAAGAACGATGGAACAACAAAGAGAGAGAGAAGAGGAGAGGAGGGAAGAGATGGAAGGGGGAGGGGGGGAGGGGGAAGAGGAGGGCAGCCCCCTCCCCCAGATGAAAACCCTAGATTTTTTATTGTCGGCAAAATTATTCAATATATTAAAGAAACTCGATAAGGGTACGTCGAGTGGGGAAGGGGAGAGAAATCCAACAAAAGGTTGGATGATTAAAAGAAAAGGAACAGAAAAGAAATAAGCCACTCAAACAAACAGCCACACGACAACCTTAGCCTCACCGCCGTCATCGGTAAGGCAGAGAACCACGCCATGTCACCGTTGCAGCCCACCACCGTCATTGATAAGGGAGAGATCACACCATGCCACCTCTGCAATCCCACTAACCAATAAGGGCAAAACCGAACAGGTCACCGAAAAACACAATTCAGGACCACCACTTACAAAAAAAAAAAAAAACACCCAAAACCTACAATCCCATGACGGCTGCATCCTCCAATGCAACCAAACCGTAGTGGGCCGAACCTGGTTTTACATGGATCTATCAATACGGACAGCCCAGACCCTACATGAGGCTAATTGTGCCGAATGTCGGGGGTCATACCAATGGTCCACCCGTTCCGTGTAAGCCCGGCATCCGGATTTGATGATGTCGCCGACCCAGAAGTTAGTTGGAGATATTATTGCGGCATCACGCTCCGAACACGTGGGTCCAGCCACGTGTCCACCGAACATCATCTGTGACGTCACTAACCAAAACATTTACAGGTGACGTCAGACACTTGTGTTGGGCACAAGATACTTGAAGAGCAAGTACCAACCATCTATAAAACCCTAGGAGGAGGTACAACGTTTCTAGTTCTGAGATCTGTTGTACTCTTTCCACTTCTTCTCCAACTACTAACTTAGGTGTCGGAGTGCCCGGCGACTATAGCTGGGTGGCACTAACACTTGTTTCCTCTTGTAGGTAGTCGAGGGGGAGTAAGGTGGTATGGATCGATCGACCTGATCAAGCAACTCAAAACCATCACCCCACACAAATCATGGCATATTCAGCTGCCTACACTTCAAAGGAATGTAAAAAATTAGCTTTAAACTTCATAAGACTGTCCAAGACCAAAATAAAGAAAGCCATTTTGTACTTTAAAATGCCATTACACACAATCAAACATTATGCCCTCCACTTCTCTGTAGTAAATACTAATACGCAAACTTATAATTCTTATTCTGCAAAATTACATTCCTGAAGCAAACCTATGAAGATTGGGAAGGGAAAAAAAACAACAATTATCATTTACATCGATGACCCAAGAAGCTCACCAGGCCACACAAACACTTCTTCACGCGTTGGGATGGACTTCATGATAAACAGATAAAAATTCTCGAGCCCAAACTTCTGAAGCCTCGGTGACCTGCTACACGAGAAGATATATACACTGCTCCCGTTAGTAGCGACCACTTAAACCAAAGAGTCATGGCTATAAGTGTACTGTACAATAGCAACTGTTTACTGGCGACGCTTAAACAAATAGTCATCCCCATAAGTATACTGTACAAGAGCAGCTCCCTGCTTCCGAAAATCCTGTCATAGCATAGCATAAGAACTTCTGATGCTTGTGTCATACGAAATGCCAGTTCTAACCCACCATTGAGTCATATGAAAGTTTGATCTCAGGGCCTCGAATTACTTTCTCAGGAGAATCCAGCATTGAGTCATACGTCAGTTTCATCTCAGGGACTTGAATTAATTTACTTGGCAAATCGTATGTTTTCTTCAGGAAACTAGAAGCCATCTCATCATTTCTGTAACACAATACTCGCAAAAGTGTGTTCGGGTCAGTGGGATCCCACTTACCTGAAGTTGGAGGCAGTGGAAGCTTGGATTTAGCTGACAAACCATAGGTATCTTGTGTAATGCGCCTGAATTGCTCAATAAGGCTTGCCGTATTGATGCGAAAAAGGGGAAGGACACCTTTCACTGTGGTTGAAACTTTATTTATCAACTCAGCTGGCAATCCGTCACCATTGGACCAGAACAAATCCATAAGAAACTTGATATCCTCCTCCAAAATATCCGAATCTTGCCTCGTAAAAGCACGAGAAGGGCCTCCAGCGAGCAAAACGAACAAGAACCCCTCAAAAGAAGCTTTCATTACATCGGTGATGAGACGTGTTCGGACTCTGTCATGTACCGTTGCTGATATGATCTTCAAATGTAGCTCCAGTTCCTCAAGGAAGGGTTCAATCCTAGAGAGAGAAACTTCTCCCACGTACAGGCTGTCCAAAAAAACATGAGTCAGATCATGGAATACGACCTTATATGCTGTTGCCTCACAAAGTTGCTGGATCCCTTCTACACAAGCAGCTGTGGAAAGCTCAAACTTTTTCCCGATCGCCCGGGAAATATCATCCGAACTAGTGGATTTAAAATTCAGACGATTGATTATCCTCTTTACCAAAACTTCCAACTCTACCCGAATATGCTGCAGAGTATTAATACGAACACATTGCTCTGGCAACCCCATTGAATTCTCCCCATCAGTAATTCCCAGTTGAGGTTTCCTACTCTGAACTGCATATGACTTTTCCTTTTTCTTAAATGCAACAGTTCGTTTTGATTCGGTTTTACATCTGGTCAAGGCAGGCATGACAGGAATAAAGGTATTTCGGCTTCCTACATATCACAATTGCGAATAATAATTAGAAGGTGCAAATGATTCTGAATTGTCTAATACTTACTAGGCAAGAGTGCTGAAATTTTTTAAGGCCAGGTAGTATTACCACAGCCAGATTTTGCCTCCATGATGTATTGTTGCATGCATTGGTCAAGACCTCTCATCAAATCAGGAAGTAAAACCGTATGCATTGTCATTGGCAACAAAAAGAATGCTTCCACCGTTTCATCCATCATTCGTAGAACTTCAACAGCAGATGGAGCATATCGCTCTTTGTATGCATGTGGGTCCCACACCTATGAAGAAGAGGTTTGTAACATTAGGTCCTTTGAAAAGACAAGAGAAAATTTTCAAATTCATATAGACATAGATGAGATTATTTAGCAGTCAGCAAATGACAATAACCATCCACAGTTAAATAACTAACGAACAAATAATCACATATTCTCCGTGAACTACATATCAAAAACTCAATTAAATTACTTATTAGTTTTTTTAATGGAACCAATCATCGAAAACACCGCATTGCACGACAATTGCATGATTTTAGTTTTATAGAGATTAAACCTCAAATACTATATAGTATAAGAAACTAAAATCTTGCATCTTTTCTTTTGTTTTCATAAAAAGTACGTAAATATATCTACAACTGCATTCAATGATTATTGCTCCTGGTATAAAATACTTCCCTTTTCAAGTATAATCATTTCAAACACAACGCATTGCACGATTGTTGCATAATAGTAGTTTCATGAACTCTAGCTTTGAACAGATTTAACCCCCAAATGCAAAAAAAAATTAACGACGATAAACTTGAAGGTTGAAAATGACAATTATTAAATAAACTGTATTCTTCTTTGATTAGTGGTCTGCTAGTCCGAGAAAGATAGAGAGAGAGGCCACATGGTTACTTCTCAATTCCCCCAACTCCCCCAGTGGTGGGTTTCCTCTATTGATATTAACTACTGTTCTCGCGAACAATTATGGGTTCAATAGTAATTTTCTCATGGGGTCATACGTTCAACCTAAAAAAAAATTACACTATTAATATTAACAAGAAGTTTTGTCTTCTCCATGGGATCAGCTGACCCCATCCTTTTCTTAGTAGCGGTGACCCTGCTTACACTACCATAACAAGTTACAAGCTACTCAGCATGGAGAACATTTTGCGTGATGGACGTGTTTTAGTTGTTGATTACAGCTAGCGCCTAGCAGGTGCAAACAACAT
Organism: Vaccinium myrtillus; assembly: GCA_016920895.1. NCBI lineage: Eukaryota > Viridiplantae > Streptophyta > Magnoliopsida > Ericales > Ericaceae > Vaccinium > Vaccinium myrtillus. The sequence goes on along the minus strand of JADGMU010000116.1, from coordinate 43,594 downwards.
CAAAGGTCAGGAAGAAACTTAAAACTATGTTTGGTTACCAACCCCGTAAACTTTACCAGCAACTTGCTTCTACTGTCAACTCTTATCCCCTCGAAGACGAATGGTCATTCAAGAACTACAAAGCCAAATCCAGACATTTCAAAAATCATGGAAGCAGTGAACATTACCAGGAAAACCCCCTCCCCTGCTCTTTCTCACGAAACAAGCGAGGGAAAATGAGAAACTTAAACACATAGGAGATAATGAACAGCTGTTAAAAAAATGGTGGGCCATGACAAATTGGAGATATCATTTTTGGTTTATGGTTTTGTTATTTTGGAAACTAAAACATTGGGAATTTCGGAAAATTCAAATAAGCATTCCATTTGTGCAAAAACAGTCAATAAGAATAGGAAATATCCCTTTATTGCTTGCTATAAAAAGATTCTTTTTTGCTTCCCTCAGTCTCGGAAAACAGTTGTTGGAAATGGTAGAGGTAGAGAGATAAGTCAATGGATACCTCTTGCTTCAGATTCCTGTCAACCAATTCGCTAAGCCTGTCAACTCTTGTCCTTATCCATCTCTTCACGAGACTGCCCATCAGACCTTCAGACTCAAAAGGAGCCATCTCCTGGATTATTGCCTTCCCACCATCCTCACTTTCCACTGAATCTTCAACAGCTATTTGAACAAGAACCCTTTCCAGCTTATCAGCAGCATGCAACACTATTACAGAATCGGGTGACAACTCACTGATACCCGCTACAAATTGCTTTAATTCATTTCCATAGCAAGCATGAAGCACAGCTACAGCTGCACCTGCTGGAAGAGGGTGCCATCTCTTCAGTATAGGACTATATATCTCCTTCTCATTAAGAGCCATGTCGATGATGTCTTGTGCAAGAATTGAAAGGCCAGGAAGAGGATTTCGCAGGTTTTTAGATGACCGTTTAAATGATTTCATCATTGCCATTTTCTGTCTTAAGACAAGCCAACCGGAAAAAGAGTGTCATATTTCTGAAAAGAAGTTCAGAATACAAGCTCACTAAAATCTACAGATGCATGCATTCATGATGGAACATTGGAACACATTGACCAGCTCAGCAGTTCACTTATGTCGTGCACAACACTGGAAAGTTAAAAAATTGGTAATTTTCAAATAACTTCTAGCTGGATTTTTTAAACTATTTTTTGCTGGAATTTGACATCATCTATTGAAGTACAACTGAAAAGCCTTTCTGAATGAACTAAAGGCTAAGAAGAGAAAGAACTTACAACGGCCAAAATCTATCATTGTGTGCTGTCAAAAACTAATAAAAGGAAAAACGGCAGATACACATCTCACTATGAATCTGGGATAAGTGAACATAAAAAATCAGAACAATGGAGGAACGGTTCAAAGAGAAGAATGGGTTCCGGTTAGAGACCAAGGAAATGAGTTGGATTATACGAAATAAGTTGAATATAAGGCGTAGGCTGCGTAGGATTTTTCAAAATTCTATTACTTGCCTGACAGAAAGTAGAATGTACGGACGACCTGATATACATGTCAACCCTGTCCCGTCCGACATCGACTTCTTCCATTTTCCTGTGATACTTCGAAGAGATGTCCTTTTCCAATATCTTAGCTGCTAATACAGCAATAGATAAAAATGTCTGCATCACATTAATGTTACCCCTGAAAAAAGTATCATGGTAAGCAAGAAGACTTTTCTCTGTCCAACCCAGAATCAGACTCAATGTTGAACTCAAGATTGAGGAACAAGCTGGTTCCATTGTTGCTTTTGCATCCTTTTCAAGTTCCACCAACAGACTATTAGCAGCAAAGAGCAGGTCCGTTTCAACTTGTCCAGTTGAAACATAACGGTGAAACAGCACCCATGAAAAGCATAGGTTATGCAGCATCTGGTTTATTCCAAGCACCACCCAAGTCTTCTTTACGAGTTCTAACACCTCATCGACTTCTTCCAGAACGAATGTTTTTTCATCCAGGTCAAAGCAAGCTTCTAAAAGAGTTTGGTACAGACACAGATTAAAAGGAACTCCATCTGCCCAGTGACATGTCTCGGACACAGATCCATCGAATGATCTGCATGAGAGTGACATTACAGTGGTCCGGAGAACTTTCATTGGTTCATTTTGCTTTCCAATCTCTATGGGCTTTTCCAAGGCTGCAGAAATAACCTTTTTTAGCCGTTGTGGAGCGGTATCGTTCTTATCTAAAGGCAGGTGAGGATACAAGAGGAGACCTGCTTCGAGAATTTTTAACTCTTTTTTCTGCCACGCTTCATATTCTCGCTGCTTTGGAAAATCAGAAGGCTTAAACTGCTGTAGTAGTTCTAACGGAAGAACCATTGTCTCAAGGCGTTTTCCGACCTGAAAAAAATTACGAAACAGAAGTCTATAATTCTTGAACTGAAATTTACTACGTTTATGCTAGTCACTAAATGCTTCAATTTTGAATGTTCAACAGCTGTTGTATGCATAAAAGATAAAACTTCAATTCTCAAACTACAAATTGCCACTGGACTGGTGCCTGAACCTAAAAAACTACCGAAGAAGATTTACAGATCATAGCACATTACGTGTTTTCTACTTGAAATATGAGAGGGAACTGCCAAAATGATGTATACTTATGTTTCTGGTTGAACTCTGACTTGGTCAATTCATTTGTAGAACTACCAATAATAACTATACTTTGTGACAAAAAAAAACTAGTCCCACAAAATTAAACACCCAAAAGGTAAAACATGGAAATCCATAATTTGATGGATTCAAAGTTCAACTCTATTTTGCTGGTTGAAAAAAGCAACCCAAATCTTTTGAGGACAAGTGCTACCAATATCAACTGTAAATTAGCAATCATAGAGGACCAAAAACAAATTACACCATTTTTCAGGGTTAATATGATATATTGAAGACTCACCCACAACCCATAAAGTTCTTTAAAGTCTAGGGAGTATACTAACAAATATGTCTAATTGCCAATACCTGCCCTCTCGTTGGATGAAAGCATTTTCAGAAAAGAAATTGCTATATTGCCAAATTGTAAATTCAAAATGTTCATCAACAAGATCCCCTAGTAAATTTTAACAAGTTTTTCCAGCTGAAATGGAGCCAATATCTAGCTCATGCGGTAGAGCTCTTGGATGCCCCACACTGCATTCCGGGATTGAGGCCCATTCCCCCCTCCCCCCTCCCCCATGTAATAGATTAAGAATGACGAATGACAAAAAAAAAAAAATGGAGCCAATATGTTTTTACACCCTTTGACTTCATATAACATTTGTGAAGTAATCTCCCCATTTTCTCAGCAACCAAACAGTACCTAATCCTCAAAATTCAGATTCTTCCGATCCGAATCATCAATCCAACACAAATAACAGAAAGGGAGGACTCATTTACCAGAAATTTGTTCATTTATTCAGAGATTTCCCAAAAGCTATCCTCCCAACCGATTATACATACATCCATACACAAATATACAATACAATATGTATATAATATACGTATGACAGAAGCAAGATTTGAGTATTGGGCAGGCGAACATTACGAAGCATATGAAAAGAGGGCTATCAATTATGTCATTACAAATTGAAAAGTTACTATCCTATATATTTGATCATCCTATACATGCAATTATGAAAATAGGATAGTGTAGAATTACATAAAATCAAATTGTGAATCCATATCTATTTTCAAAAGCAAAATATAATAGCTATTTAAATGTCACAATCTAATAAAATAAAATTGTATTCGACGCTCTATCGTCGGTAAGGACCCGTTCTCCCTACCATCTAAATGGTTTTGACCTTCATTTTTAGCTTTTTATTTTCTAACTTTTTGATCTTTTGGGATTATCGTCGGTGAAGGACCTGTTCTCCCTACTGTCTAAATGGTATTAAATGATATTTTTGTTAATTATTATTCGTAAATTTGTTATTTAGCTTTTAGTCATAGTTTTTTGGATTAACGTAAAAATGTGAACTGAAGCCGAAAAATGATTAGATAGGATCACAAAGACAAAAATACCAGCTGATTCAAATATATTATCCAAATAATTTTCACATTTTTTACGCAAAAAATGGTAAAATTATGAAACAAACAAAATTCACAACTTGAATAGGATGGCGAATCGGCTGTGGTGGGTCCCATTTAGCCGTCTATCCCGGTACCGACGATAATGATCGGAGCCTTTTTTACTTAAATTCAAATCTGAGCATTTATTATCGATTATAGAGATGGACGGCTGTTCCCTAGCATGGTTGCTCGGGCTCATCCGTCACTCGGTCCGTGCATGTCCGTATATATACCTGTCCAACAGAAATTCTCAATAACCCTCTCCGAATCCTCGAATCAGAATGCTCCGAAATCCCCATCTGGACCCTCATCAGCTCACCAACCGTCCCGGGTCTCTTCGCCTTACCCGCCCCCGCCCCATCCTGACCCGACAAATCCCGACCCTTTTTCAACGGCGGCGACGATGGCGATTTCTTCTTCAACCCCAAGGCCTTCTTCACCTTGCTCGACGCCCCCGGCGCCGGCGATCTCTGCGGCGACGGCATCGACAATGACCTCTCCAGCGCCGGCATCGACAACGACCTCTCCAGCGCCGGCGAAGACATCGTCCTATGGGATTGAGAGATGTAAGCGAGGGACTTGCCGCAGGTAGTCCGGCAGCAAGCGGCGAGGAGCTCGTAGGCGGTTTCACGGAGGTCTGAGTCGGAGAGGAGGGGGAGTTGGGCGGTGAAGGGGTTGGGGAGGTCGTCGTCTGTATTGTCGCCGCTGGCTACCATGTTGGATTCTCGTGGATTGGAGAGAGAGAGTGGATTCTCTAGGTCTCTCTCTCTCTGTGTGTGTAATTCCCGAGAGTTGCCTTTTTCCCTGTGTATATAATAGGACTGAAGGAGGTGAGTGAAAGAGTGGGTTTTCTTTGGATCAGTACTTCCTCCGAATTTGTTACTCTATTTTTGGAGTTCGTGCCTATTTTTTAAATAATTATATTTTATAATTTATAATGTTTTATGTAATTTTTAAAAATACTATCTTATAGAATTAATCGAAATTTATCAAATAAGATTTATATTAGACATATAATTACTTACCAAATTGAAAATATCACTCATGTTAATCTAGTTACAATAGAACAAGGGACAAATAAATTTGGACAGAGGGAGTTGTAGTTACTCCCCGATTCAAATTTATTGATCCCATCCCCGTCCCAATTTAGTGATCTCTTCCCCGGATTCTAACTTATTAAAGAAATATCATCATGTGGTATTTGGGAGACTACTTATTACATTCTCATTTTTTTAATTGTTACTTTTGAGTGTCTGGCGCACAGCATATATATCACATTCTTCAAAAATGACTTTTTGGTTTTTGGGTTTAGAGAAGAGGAGTGAGAAGTATGAGGAGAGGAACTTTACGACTTCTCATTTTTCACATTTTTCATTTTGATTAACAAAAAAACCTACATAATATATTCTAGGGGTGCATACCGGCTCGGTAGCCCGCCCAGTCCAACTCAGTTTTTTTAGGGTTTGGGATGAATATTTAGGCCCATAGGGCCAGACTGGGTTGAGATTTAAAACCCGTTTCTTAAATGGGCTGGGTTTAGGATTCTTTGAGGCCCAGCTCAGCCCGATTTAAATACAGTAATATTTTATTATGTATATATATATATATATACACCACACTTCCAGTCCAAGATCTCAGATTTTAAAAAAATCCACACCTCATTGATCCCGATTGAATTTCGACAATCCGAACCGTCCAATGTGTTTAAAAGATGTTTTCAAGGGTCTCCGTGAGAAATCATCAAAAAAAAATACCGGGAAGGGCTTGATCCGAGCCGTTTTTCACAAAACTGTATAATAAGTGAACAGTGACTCGCCTGGCGTGGGAAGTCACTGTAGCGGATTCGGAAATGGCGAGGAAGAAGGTGCTTGACCGAAATCCTATACCTAAATTACTGGGTTGCCCCAAGCGTAGGGCGGAAACCGGTGTAGCACAATACCGGGTAAGACCAGAATCGAATCCACAGAGAAGGTGGAAAGTGCTTACTGAAACTCGGGTTGCTAGTTTAAACACGGCTCTTAGGTAGCCACCCTTTGTGATTTGATTAGTGAGTTAACTAAATTAAGAGAAAAACTAATTTGATTAAATTAATGAAAAGAAAGTACAGTCGTAGGGTTCATAACACGGTGACCAGGTCTGGATATTTCCTGCTCCATTCGTTGTTCCAAAAACATTTGACTTTAGAGAGAAAAAGATACCCCGAAAGATGCGAATCCTCGTGGTCGCCGTTTACCCATGTACAGCGAAGAACGGGTTTTGGTCCCCCGCACCTCGCGTTACATGGGCTCCGACGATACCCGGATTCGTCCAACGGACGTTCTTTAATAACCTAAAATTGCGTTTACCGTTGTTAACCGTGAAAATCGGAGCAAGAACGTATCCAGCCCTGGTCACGGAGAGTTAATCACCCCGCGACCATACTTAGGGGAACTACTCACTCATATTGAAACGAACAAAGAACATAATCCTTAAATAGCACATGCGATTCTATTGAAATATGAATTAAACAGAAGATTCGAGCTCAGATCACGGACAAACTCCCGTGAACTGAGATTACTGTAAAGAAAACAGAGAATTACCAAAGCGATGCAAGAATCAACGAACAAAAACTGTACAACTTCAATCCAAAAGTCTCCGGAAAGTAATAACTTCAGAAGGGAAGCGGCTGCAAAAAACTAGAAGAAAAACTAACAAAGTTCGAACCCTAATTCGGCCTCAAAACGAGGTATTTATCCTCCCCCGAAGTCAACACACGTGGCAAGTCAAACGGCACAAGTTAAGGCACTCGGTATCGATACAGGAGAAGTTCTGTATCGATACCAGTAGGTTTTGTTTTCTGGATGGTGCTTGGGTATCGATACAGGACAATCCCTGTATCGATACCGAGCCTGCTAAATTGAATTTTCAGCTTTTTGGTCGTCCTTGCTTGGGTCCCACTGGTTCCCCACATGCCCGATGCCTTGTGTCACTTTCCGTGCTCCTTTTCGGCCCGTTTCCTACAAAACAAACACAAACACCAAAAACAAGAGACAACACCGAATCAAGTGGAAAATGAAATAAAACGCGCCTCTAATGCGCTAATTTGCCCTACTTAGGCGCTTATATCTGTGATATTACGCGCCTATCACACCCCCCAACTTGAGCGTTGCTAGTCCCTAGGAACGAACGAAATAACAAAAAATGAATGGGAACTAGAAAAACACCAACGGGGGTACGGGGATTATGACACCTATAGAAATAATCAATCATAGCGATAGATATTCGCCTCTAAATATGCCTGTAACCCAAATGCATGCATGCTTTGACAGAAAATTGAACATGGTTAGCATAGCGCCACATGCGCGAATAAATATCCCTACAACAATAATCACGTTGCACTACTCACTAGAACACTCAACATCCCATATAAGCGCTTGGCGAGATGCGTGGAACCGAACAACTGGTTTCCACGTGCCAATCAAAATCAACGCTTAACAAGAAATAACGCACAATTTGCACAATATGTCCAAACATGATTTCACAAAATAAGCAACTTCATTATGAATCATGCATAAGTGAGAGATAAAATACGTGCACACGATCGACTAAGGACTTTTTGGATTATATTGACCTTGGTTAGAACAAAATAGGAAACTGCAAAATCAGGTGACGGCCTATAAAAGCTCAAGGTTAACTACCCTGACTGGCCGCACCTGTCATGTCTAAAAACCTGTCAATCGTGCCCATCGGCGCCTCCCAACCCAAGTCCACAGAATAAAAATAAAACATCATCCATGCAAGTTATATTACAAACCCCAAATGAAAAATAGACAAAAGTTCCACATAAAATAACAAAGTACTCCAACATGAAATAACAAAATACCCTAACATAAAATAACACCTCATCAGCATACTACCTACCCTCAGTCAGCCCCATGCAACACAAATGATCAATCAATCCGACTCATACTCCTCCTCCTCTGGTTCACCATCAGCGAAATCATCGCTGACCTCCAGCTCGGGCAACTCCAGCGGAACATATGGATCTGAAGTCGACCCCTCAAGTCGCCCTACCATCCACTCTTCTCTATGATTCATCTGCTGCAGAATTCTTGTATTTTGTCGCACCTCCCTCTTGATCTTCTGATGGCTTCGGATGGTAGCGACCCCTTGGCAAAAAATCTTCTGCAGCCAAGTGGTATTGGATGCATTGGCTGGTGGTTCGGTAGTCAAATATGCTCCACCTCTAGCACCTCGAGACTGGGCTATGCTCTTAGTTAGAATGGTGTTGTCAATTGGCCCAGGGACTAGTGGATCGTTGTTGAACCATTTGGCCCCTTGCAATCCGGAGTCTCTAGCAATGGCCGTAATCAGGCAAGGGAATGGCATTCGGGTCTGTGTTGGGGCATCACGGAAGTCGATAATCTTCGAGTAAATGAATAATGCCCAGTCACACACAGTATCCGGATCCATGAAAGCTGTCAACATATTCCCAGTATTCTCGGAGGGCTTATTTTCAGTTGCCCTCGGGTCCAGATTGTAGCAAACCACTTGGTTCACAAACCGATATGCCGCCCTAAACTTGCCCGGCCGGTGAGGAATTCTAGCATCTCTACGTCTCTCATACAAAATACCCGTCACTGTGTGCGGGACAAAATCCTCAGTGGGGCATGGGTAATTAGTATCGGTCGGCCTCCGATACCGCAAACTCGCAGCAATGATATCGGGTGTGATCACAATGGGGGTCCTAGCCACTTTTGAGGTTATCCGAGTCTCGGAACTAAATGCAGTCCCGGATGCCGGTACATGAAAATTTTTATAGAATTCCCTCACAAGTTCTAAGTTATATCCGGGGTTTGGTTCGAACCAAAACGACATATCTTGCCGCACAATGGCTTGTATGGTGACGTCATTCTCGAGAAACCCATCCCGGATAATGTGGCGCTCGTTCTTAACGCCCATTTGTTCAATGGAAGCCTCCCACCTTTCCCGCTCATCCCGGGCAATCTGATCCTTAGTCCTCCTTCCTCTTGCCGCTTGCTCTGGAGCGGCACTCGAGGAAGCCGTCCCTTTGCCCTTAGCGCTAGCGGGAATCCTCTTAGGTGCCATGTTTTGAAAGAGGGTTTTGGAAATTTAGGGTTTTTTTAGATCTGGAAAGATAAAGGTTTTCGGAAGGGATGGAGATGTATATGTGGTAGAGGTGGAGAAGATGAGTGTTTTGGTGAAGTTTGGTGGAATTTGGGTGAGATTTGGTGGAGTTATGGAGGTTTGAAGGTGGTGGCTATGGAGTTTTTCGTGGGTAGGGTTAGAGAGAGAGAGAGAAGTTTGGGGAAGAAGATGGGTTGTGAAGAGGTATGACCCGTCAAAGCCCTTTAAATTTCGCGTATAAGGGTCTCGGTATCGATACCAGCTTTTAGCTGTATCGATACCCAGACGTTCTGTTCCAGATATGGGATCACGGTATCGATACAGAAGAATATCTGTATCGATACCGATAGGCTTTTTTTTTTTTTTTTTTTTTTTGGGTTCAGGCTTATGAATTTGGTTTCCAAAACATGACACCTAATCAGACTTCTTCAACTATTAATCCCTCAGAAACCCATTGCTTCGCAAATTTTCCACAGCAGTACGACACTTATGATGCACGGAACTTGACTTCCCCCAAACTTCAGTCCAACCAAAACACCGGTTTCCTAAGTTAGACACGAGAACTGACTCGGACTGGTTTAAGAAGGGTCAAAGGGACTCGTATGTGGTTTAATCATGCAAAGGTTGCCTTGTTTCATCCCCTATGCACGTTATTCACTCTCACAAATGCATGAAAAATAACTGGTCTCTTACTTGCAAAAACAAAAGCCTACTATTTTATGCGATTGCAGAAATGAATACAAGGAACATGGGAATGTTATTCAGGATACGCTATTATCGATGTGGGGACACTTATTCACATGCTTTGACAGTGCATTATATTCAATGTAGATAGCCAAATATATGCATGCATTTAAGTTAAATAGGCATACATTCAAGTTAAACATTCGCTCGATGATACTTACCAGATGCATAACACCCGTATCCCCAAGAACTAACTAGCAACGCTAAATAAGTACAAAGTACACCCTCCCCCCAACTAGAAACATGTTATGTCCCAAAGCATGGAAACATAAAATTTGAAAGAACCAGGGGAAGAACTGGACCTCCGGGTGGCAGCCAACCACCATGACCTCAGCCGATATACGAGGAATTTCAGGTACGCTCACCATGCAACCTGCAAAACACGTCAGTCCAGCCCGGCACGTGGTATCCGGGCGTACACAGAGAAAAACCCAACAAAAACAAATAACAGAAAAAGAAAATACACCACCACTTTCGTCACGTGAAAGACACGGGTACTACTTTTCTCCCTAATTTCTCACTTAAATTTGTGTAGAGAAAGTCATCATAACAATCCCGGGTAAGTCATGACTCAACAGGTTAAATTACTCAAGGTTTTTCCTTAAAGCAATCAGAGCCAATCGTCTTTTATGACTATCCGAGGCACGGCAATAAGATTGTTAGAAACTCAGATACACAAATTTAAGGTTAGAAATTAGGTGGCTATACCGGACCAAATTTTTTTTTTTTTTTTGTTTTTTTCGAAAAATTAAAAACAGACACGACAATACACAAATCGCCCTTACTAACCGGAGCTGGGCACACGATCCTTATTTTAATAGCGGCGTGCGAAGCTATAAATACCCAAGTCGATGATGGGTACCCCTATTGCTAGGAGTCGGGTCCACACTCAATGAAGAGCATGGTACGCGTGAGCTACCCGTAAAAACGTAGCCCAATGGCTAAACTACGGGAGTATCCAAGTAAACCGGATCAACTAAATCCTCCTCAGGTTCACCTATGTCAATGATTTCCAAAAATGGTTTAAGACGCTGCCCATTAACTTTGAAAATATGATTATCCTTAGGGTCGCAGACATCTATTGAACCGTTCGGGTAAACCTGATGAACTATATATGGCCCATCCCAGCGAGACCTCAACTTCCCTGGAAATAAGTGAATGCGCGAGTTATATAATAAAACTTTCTGCCCAGTACTAAAGGTTTTGCGCTGGATATTCCTATCATGGTACGCCTTAACCTTAGCTTTGTAGATACTCGTACTCTCATACGTGTCATTCCTAATTTCCTCAAGCTCACAAAGTTGGAGCTTCCTATGGGCACCTGCCTCTGGCAAACTTGCGTTCACCGTCTTAATGGCCCAATGGGCCTTATGCTCCATCTCCACGGGCAGGTGGCAGGCCTTGCCGTAAACAAGCCGATAGGGTGAAGCACCCAACACGGTCTTGTAAGCAGTGCGGTAGGCCCACAACGCATCGATCAGTCGCAGGGACCAATCCTTCCTACTCGGTTTCACCGTTTTCTCTAAAATTCCCTTAATCTCCCGATTGGCCAGCTCAGCCTGGCCATTAGTCTGAGGGTGATAGGCTGTAGACACCTTGTGAGAGATGTCATACTTCCTCATCAATGCCTTAAAGGACCGATTACAAAAATGGGTGCCCTGATCAGAGATAATGGCACATGGCATGCCAAATCTCGACAAAACATGACTCTTTAAAAATTCAAGCACCACTTTAGAATCACTGGTCCTGGTAGGAATCGCCTCTACCCACTTAGACACATAATCCACCGACAGGAGGATATACTCAAAACCATGTGACACTGGGAATGGGCCCATGAAATCAATGCCCCAACAATCGAAAAGCTCCAACACATAAATACTGTGGAGGGGCATCATATTTCTCGGGCCGACTTTACCTAATTTCTGACACCGGTCACAAGACTTGCAAAACACATATGCATCCTTAAATAAATTTGGCCAAAAGAAGCCACACTGTAAAACCTTGGCGGTGGTTTTCTTGGCGGAAAAATGACCGCCACACGCCTCTGAGTGACAAAACTCTAATATTCCCCTCTGATCAACCTCGGGGACACAACGGCGCACTATCTCGGTCCGCAGTGACTTAAACACATAGGGATCATCGAAAATATACCTTTGGACCTCTCTAAAAATCGCTTGCTTCTCGATGTAGACCAATGGGGTGGAATCGCCATCACCAAGTAATTGGCGATATCTAAACCACGGGCACACATTAGCAAAATAACAACCTGCTCAAATCGGGAAAGGTATCCACAATAGGGAGATGAGAGGTGGGGTCCTCAAACTCCAAACGAGACAGGTGGTCAGCCACTACATTCTCAACCCCTTTCTTATCCTTAATGATAAGGTGGAATTCTTGCAGCAAAAGAATCCACCGGATAAGGCGAGCCTTCGCATCCTGCTTGGTCATCAAATACCTCAAGGCCGCATGATCGGTATATACCACAATCTGCGACCCCACCAAGTAGGACCGGAATTTATCTAAGGCAAACACAATCAAATAACTCCTTCTTGGTGGTATAGTTCGGTTGTGCCTCATTCAAGGTCTTGCTCGCATAATATATCACACAGGGATCTTTCCCTCACCTCTGACCTAAAACTGCTCCGACTGCATAGTCGGACGCGTCACACATAAGCTCAAACTGCAAATCCCAATCTGGGGACTGAACAATTGGCGGAGTTGTGAGACTCCGCTTCAATTTCTGGAATGCCCCTTCACAAGCGTCGGACCACACAAAGGGTGTGTCCTTCGCTAACAAATGACACAAAGGCCGGGAGATAGCGCTGAAATCCTTAATGAATCGCCGGTAAAAACCGGCGTGACCTAGAAAAGATCGGATATCCTTGACAGTCTTTGGAGTGGGAAGATTCGCAATTAAGTCTATCTTCGCCTTGTCCACCTCAATACCCTTGGATGAGACAATGTGTCCCAACACAATACCTTGGGTCACCATGAAGTGGCACTTCTCCCAATTCAGCACAAGGCGCTTCTCCTCGCACCTGGTCAAGACTTTTCCTAAGTTTTCGAGGCATCCGTCAAACGAATCCCCAAAAACTGAAAAGTCATCCATAAACACCTCCACAATCTTTTCTACCATGTCGCTGAAAATTCCCATCATACACCTTGAAAAGGTGCCGGGAGCATTGCACAAGCCAAAAGGCATGCGACGGTAGGCAAAAGTACCATACGGGCACGTAAAAGTGGTCTTTTCCTGGTCCTCCATGGCTACCTCAATCTGATTGTAGCCAGAGTAACCATCCAGGAAGCAATAGAACGCTCTGCCCGCGACTCTCTCTAAAATCTGGTCAATGAATGGGAGGGGAAAATGGTCCTTCCGGGTGCTCGCGTTGAGCTTCCGGTAGTCTATGCAAACACGCCACCCGGTCTGAACACGGGTTGGCACTAACTCACCCTCCTCATTCCTCACTACAGTCACCCCTGCCTTCTTAGGCACAACCTGCACAGGACTTACCCACTCACTATGGGCAATCGGGTAAATGATACCCGCATCTAAAAGCTTAAGCACCTCCGTCCTAACCACCTCCTTCATATTGGGGTTCAGACAGCGCTGAGGTTGCCTAGAAGGCTTCACATCCTCATCCAGAAAAATGCGGTGTGTACACACCGTAGGACTAATACCCTGAAGGTCTGCTATCGTCCAGCCAATCCCCCCTATATGCTCTCTCAGCAGGGCAAGTAATTTAGCCTCTTGATCCACCTCCAAGGAGGAGGAGATCACTACTGGAAACGTATCATCACCTTTAAGGAAGGCATATTTCAACGTGTCCGGTAGAGGCTTCAAATCAGGTCTCGGTGGCTGGACCGACGATGGGAGAGCTTTAGATAATGGGGCGCCCAGCGGTTCGAGAACTGGGTCCCAAACGGCGCCACATATATCCTCTACTGCAAGCATCTCCATCAAACTCCCAACCTCTGGAGAATCTAAAAATGACGCCTCATTGGCGGTTAGGGCTATCTCCAGAGGATCCTTATACAACATATTTTCGACATGCTCTTGCACAAGCGTGTCGATCAAACTAACCTCATAGACCTCCTCATCATCCTCCACTCGACTATCGACATTGTAAACATTCACCTCCATTTTCAAGTCCCCAAATGATAATTGGACTTGTCCAGTTTTGCAATTCATTACAGCACTGGAGGTGGCTAAGAATGGACGGCCAAGGATAATGGGAGTCTTCTCGAAGACTTCCGGGATTGGACACGTGTCCAAGACAATGAAATCCACGGGGAATAGAAACTCCCCTACCTGAATCAAAACATCTTCCACTACCCCCTTAGGAATTCTCACACTCCGGTCAGCCAGCTGTAGCGTGACTGGTGTGGCTTTAAGATCACCTAAACCTAATCTCAAATATACCGAATATGGGAGCAAATTGACACTCGCTCCCAAATCCAGTAAGGCCTTCTCAAAATTCTGGCCCGCAATAGCTATAGGGATAGTGGGACAACCCGGATCTTTCCGCTTAATCGGAATATCAGCCTGGAGAATGGAGCTCACTTGCTCCGTCAGTAGCACATTGCATTGACTCTTAGTTCTCCGTTTTGACGTGCACAGATCTTTAAGCACCTTTGCAAACTGAGGAATAGCGTCAATGGCTTCCATCAAAGAGATAGGAAACTGAACCTTCTTGAACAGCTCAAGAATCTGGAAGTTCACGTTGACGCTTGGCTTTGCCACTAAGCGATGGGGATAGGGTGCAACGAGTGGCAAAGGAGTCGTGGGGGCCGCAGGAGCAGGCACCACCACCTCAGGTGACTCTATTTCTCTCTCCTCCTCAGTACACTTCCTCACAGCAGGGATAACTACTGGTGCAACGACCAGCTCCGGAGGTGGAACTGGTTTTTGCACCACAGGAATAGTCTTATCGATCACCTTCCCACTTCTGAGAGTGGTGATCGCCTTCGCTTCCTCCTGACTGGAGTTCAAATTACTCGTGCCTGAACCATCTCCCAGATAAGTAGAACCGACAACATTGGCTTGAGGTTGAGAGGGAAATTTTCCCCTCTCCTGTTGGTTTTGCCCAACTACTGCCGTCAACTGGGTTAGTTGAGACCTAATGTCTCCAATGGCTTGCTTGGTCTGCTCAGTGAAACTCAACTGAGACTGCATGAGAGCTTTCAACATATCATCAGTCTGTTTATCCCTCGGAGGATGATTTATGCCAGGGGGTGGTCCAGAATATGAAGGACCGTACCCCTGCTGATTCTGTGAGGGATAACGATATTGGGACATTTGGCCTTGCTGAGGCCGGAATGGTTGCATCTGTTGCTGAGGCGGTGCCTGGGGTGGCACTGGTGCTTTGGGATCTCTCCATCCCAGAGCTGGGTGATGAGCCCAGCCTGGATTATAAGTGTTGGAGAACGGATCCCAACGTTGGTTCACCGCATTCACCTCAGCTTGGTTGCTTTGGTAGGCTTCCTTAACCATTGGAAAAGCGGGGCAAGCAGTCACAGAATGCCCCGGACACTCGCAAAGCGCACACACTTCCTCTTCTCTCACATCATGCACCTGGTGGACTTGCTTCAGTCGCAAGTCCTCCATCTGTTTGGTCAATTTGTCCAACTGGGACTGGACAGTGTGTTCTCTCACGCTCAGGGGAAAAATACCGGACCCACTGGGTCCCTGTGCAGCTATGGCCCTATCAGCTAAGTCGGAAGGTTCCCAACTTCTATGTTTTTCCGCCAACTCCTCTAAGAAATCCCATGCCTCATCTGGGGCTTTATCTAGGAAATCTCCCTCCCTACAAAGATACTCAATTTGCTGGGCCGTCGCAATGTTTAGGCCCAGCTGGAAGAATGTCACCAACTGATGTTTCTCAAACCCGTGGTGGGGTAGAGACAACAACAAGTCTTTGAACCTCTCCCAACACCTCAAAAATGACTCACTCTCTTTTTGTCTGAACGACTGGAGTTGGCGAGTCAGGTGCTGTGACTTACCCTCAGAGAAATATTTCCTATAGAACAGCTCCCTAACAGCTGTCCATGTCGTGAGAGACCGCTCTTTCTGCATTCTGAGCCACTTGTCCGCACCATCTTTCAAAGACGCAGGGAAAAGCTTAAGGCAAGCGTTTTCCCACTGGGTAGTGGTGGCTAGGGTGCGCACCAACCCCTCAAAGTGGCGGACATGCTCGTATGGGTCTTCATTTTCCCTCCCATAAAAGAGAGGGAAAGCATTATGGGTTCCTGGTTTCACAGTGAAGGCATTGCGTGCCTCCACAGTCTCAGTCGGCAGAACTATCGGGCCGAGAGGAGTAGTCCTCTCAGGATGCCTGTAATCCCGCATAGATTTCTGTTCCGCCATCGGGGGCTCACGCTCTAAGTCAAATAGTGGATTGGGAAATTCTAAGAACAGAGTAGAATCAGATTGACTCTCGGAAGACTCGGATTGAGTGGACGGCCACTCAAGCTGGAGTGGCACGGGCTCAAACTGACTCGAATTCCCAAAAAGTGGGACTTCAATTAATGACTCGCTATCTATCATAATTAGATGCTTAGAAGGGTCTCGGAAGAAGAGTGGGTCCCCTTTTGGTGAACCCTTCTTTCCTTTACCTATCTTGACTCAATTCCAAAAATAACACTAAAAATTTACCTAATTTTTTTCTGTTTTTTTTTTAAATAAAAAGATAAAATTAAAGCTAAAATTAATTAGACACTAACGACCCGAATTCTTAACACCTCTTGCCTTCTCCGACAACGGCGCCAAAAATGCTTGACCGAAATCCTATACCTAAATTACTGGGTTGCCCCAAGCGTAGGGCGGAAACCGGTGTAGCACAATACCCGGTACGACCGGAATCGAATCCACAGAGAAGGTGGAAAGTGCTTACTGAAAACTCGGGTTGCTAGTTTAAACACGGCTCTTAGGTAGCCACCCTTTGTGATTTGATTGGTGAGTTAACTAAATTAAGAGAAAAACTGATTTGATTAAATTAATGAAAAGAAAGTACAGTCGTAGGGTTCATAACACGGTGACCAGGTCCGGATATTTCCTGCTCCATTCGTTGTTCCAAAAACATTTGACTTTAGAGAGAAAAAGATACCCCGAAAGATGCGAATCCTCGTGGTCGCCGTTTACCCATGTACAGCGAAGAACGAGTTTTGGTCCCCCGCACCTCGCATTACATGGGCTCCGACGATGCCCGGATTCGTCCAACGGACGTTCTTTAATAACCTAAAATTGCGTTTACCGTTGTTAACCGTGAAAATCGGAGCAAGAACGTATCCAGCCCTAGTCACGGAGAGTTAATCACCCCGCGACCATACTTAGGGGAACTACTCACTCATATTGAAACGAACAAAGAACATAATCCTTAAATAGCACATGCGATTCTATTGAAATATGAATTAAACAGAAGATTCGAGCTCAGATCACGGACAAACTCCCGTGAACTGAGATTACTGTAAAGAAAACAGAGAATTACCAAAGCGATGCGAGAATCAACGAACAAAAACTGTAGAACTTCAATCCAAAAGTCTCCGGAAAGTAATAACTTCAGAAGGGAAGCGGCTGCAAAAAACTAGAAGAAAAACTAACAAAGTTCGAACCCTAATTCGGCCTCAAAACGAGGTATTTATCCTCCCCCGAAGTCAACACACGTGGCAAGTCAAACGACGCAAGTTAAGGCACTCGGTATCGATACAGGAGAAGTCCTGTATCGATACCAGTAGGTTCTGTTTTCTGGATGGTGCTTGGGTATCGATACAGGACAATCCCTGTATCGATACCGAGCCTGCTAAATTGAATTTCCAGCTTTTTGGTCGTCCTTGCTTGGGTCCCACTGGTTCCCCACATGCCCGATGCCTTGTGTCACTTTCCGTGCTCCTTTTCGGCCCGTTTCCTACAAAACAAACACAAACACCAAAAACAAGAGACAACACATGAAATAAAATGCGCCTCTAATGCGCTAATTTGCCCTACTTAGGCGCTTATATCTGTGATATTACGCGCCTATCAGAAGGTGAGGCTCTTGGGTGTCGGTTTTGGGCGATTTCACTCAGCAGTTCCTCTTTTGGGGGCTTTGTTGAGATTGTTGAGATCCTCTAAGTAGATTACTGATTATCCTCGACAAGAGGAATCGAAAAAGTAAAAAAAAACGTGATTCAAACTCAATTTTTTTAATAAAGCCAAAAAAATATGGCTTTTTGATTGACTTTTATCTGTATTCAAAAATTTTAAAATTTGGATCATAATTTTTTCTTTTCCGATTCATCTTATTGAAAAAAATCAATAATTCACAAAAGTTTGACCCAAAATTAAGAAATGCAAATATAATTGAATAAAAAAATTTAAAAAAAATAAGCCAAGCAGCTTATTTAGCCAAAAACACCCCGCATATCCCGTGCTGTTGAGTGGCATTTTTATTGTCAGTGTTACAATGAGGAAGTATCCACAGGTTAGGCATGTTGGCTGGACTCCTCTGGTTGGTTTCCACAAACTAAATGTAGATGGAGCTTGTGACATTCATGGAATAGCTACTGCAGGGGGTCTCATCAGGGACCCAAATGATGTTTGGGTTAGAGGATTCTAATCAGGGACGGAGCTAAGATTTTTGCGTAGAGGGGACAAGATATACCTATGTATGAGTGGCGGGACTATATAACTTGATGAGGTCTATATATTTTCAATGTAATAATAGAGCTTCTTTTTTTCTTTTCTTTTTTCAAGTTGTAGCGTGGGTAACAGTCCCTACTAGCCACCCCTGGCTCCCTCCTTTATTCCAACTGCATGTTGACACCAGTTCTGCCTTACGTGCTGAATTATCGGCGCTTCTCAAGATGGTTTACACATGAGTTTGGAACTTAATTTGCTGGGATTGGAAGTGGAAGTGGATGCAGTTGCAGCCTGTCATTTACTCAACCAATCTCAGATTTTATCTCATCCGCTAAGTGCTTTGATATGTGACTGCGGGAGATTGATTGACCTATGCAATGTTCGTGAAGTCCGCCATGTTTAGAAGAAAGCTGCGTGCAAGCTGGTTCTGACATTTAGTTATAAAAAAAATTAAAAATGTTTGGAGGGAAGGTAATCGTTGTGCTGATTTTATTTTTTTATTATTTTTTATTTTTTATAACCGAGGAACAGCCCTACAATAGGCCACTAATTGGACCCACTGCACGACCCAAACCTCGGAGGGAGCTTGCACAACCCACACCAGTCACGGCCCCCCGCTTAGCACAGGTACTCACCCTGTGGGGAATCGAACACCTGACCAAAGGGACTACCCCTAAAGTCAGGCACTCGCCCTAACCACTGGGGCAAACCCTGAGTGTGTATCGTTGTGCTGATTTACTAGCAAAGAACTCATTTAATTTGTGTCATTTCAGTTATGTAATTTTAATGGTACCTCCTCCTTTCATTTGTAAGCAATTAGACGATGATGCTATAGGGGTTCAATACCGGAAGAACTTTGTCGGTTAGTTTTTTTCATGAATGCCTTTAATTACCAAAAAAAAGTTGTAGATTTGAAATCTCTTAGGTATTACCAATTCTTTTGGGAGTATTGGATAATTTGTCTAGTCGTTAATTTCAAGATCCCAAGATTAATTGAAAAGTGTACAAATTGTCAGATACCTAGTTATATAATTAAAGGAAGGACTCAATAATCACTTGGAAGAAAGGCCTTGTTTGTTTGGGGGGATTTGGGGGTGGGTTGGAGTAGGCCCCATTTTCCAATGTTTGTTATCTTTTTTTTGCATGGGATATGAAATCCCAACCAAGTTTTTCTCCCCATCCGTACGGTATTTAGAATCCCTTTGGGGGATTTCCCCATTTTAGTGCAAAAAACCGGATATCCTGAGCAATATCCCGTCGAACACAAATACCGGATATGAATTTTTCCCATCCATTGATATCCTGAGCAATATCCCAAGGATTTCATATCTCACCCATATCCCATGAGATTTCATATCCCATCCATTTATCTCCGGCCAAACAAACGAGGGCAAAGAGAGGGGGAAAAGTACTAAAAGAGTTGTTAGATAACGAAGGGAAAGGGTCTTTTTTTTTTTTTTTTAAAGATACTGGACGTTTTAGTTTTTTTTTGGTATTCTTGAGTTATCAAACTATTTATTATTAATTGGTGTTAGGAGAGCTTCAATTAAGTCTTTTATTACATTTGACATCACACCCGCAAGTCTACTTTTAGAGCGGTATAAGAAGTGACATTGTATAAACAAATCCATGGGAACACTCCGAACCCAACGTTTACCTTTTAGACTTTATTAAAAACACTAATCCCGTCGATGATGATCGCATATCAGTAGTTATGAATCTGTAAAGGGTTGTGAGGCTAAACCAGTTCCGAAGAATAAATCTATATCCGCGCGCAGGAGTTGCCGGACGTCTTCAACTCCAATGTTTCAGAACTCATTCATCTTGACACGAATGAGTACATGCATTAGGTTCTGATTCGGTGTTGTAATTTATTTTCTTCTAAAACTAATGAATTCCAATTACATCACACATTATACTATATAGTCTCAATGTAATATTTATGTTTTATTTGGTCAATCCTTTCAATGAGGTATCAAAGTAAACGGACTGAATGATGATTAAAAAATAAGCCTAAATAAAGACCAGTTAGGTCGCCCGGTTCGCAATAGAATCCCTTTCACTAAGAAAAAGTGAACAAAAAGATTAGATACTCCTATTGATTGATTATTACCTCGACTAGTTCCTATTTACGTATGTTTGTGCCATCGGCTTTTGTGGGCTCCACCGAGCGTACATTGTAATAATTTGAACCGCTCATTTTGTAGGGCTCGTAAAATAATGTATCTACGCAGAAAATCAGCTTATTATTGGACATCGATAGGTATGTCAATAGTTTTTAAGCTAAAACATGCACATCTACAGACATGTTAAAAGTTGAATTTTGGTTTAAAAAACAGACGGTCTAGATTCTGTTAATAGTTTTTAAGTTAAAATGTTCATGATATACACAACCATCCAACCATAACCCCTCACATACTCCTAGGGTCCACACACAATTATGAAGTGGGCCTTACGTGTATGTGAGGGGTTGTGGATTGGGTTGTGTTTGGATGGTTGTGTACGTATTTTTGCGTTTTTTAAACCAAATTCAACTTTTGGCATGCCCCAGGAATTTTTCCTGCTCCATCGAGAGTACCCACTCCACCGAGAGCCACCTTGCTGCCGACCGCCTACCGCACGCACCAGGAATTTTTTTGCTCCATCAAGAGTTACAATGGATTTTTCCTGCTCCTCCGAGAGTCTCCGTGCAAGCCCATATCCACTGATGCTTCTAGGAAAGTCCGCCCATAGATCGTCAGTCATCGGCTCTGATACCACTTGTTGGGAGTTTGTATGATGCATCGATCCCGTCATTGCTTCTGCTGCGCCGACGTGCACAAGGCCCAAACTTTTGGGGAGTATGGTGGCTCTCAATGGAGTGGGTGCGGTAAATAAGCCCGGGTTCGAACAAGGTGTTGGAGAGATAGATCAATAATTAAAGGGGAGTCAAGTGGATCAAATCGAGGGGAAGCTGGGCCCAAGGCATGGTTCACACATGAGGGGGAGATTGTTGAGAACATGTGTGAAATATTGGAGTCCCACATTGGATAAACAGAAAAAAGACTTGGACCTTAATATACAATTGGATGACTCACCACTTACAAGGCTTAGCCTTTTAAGTGGACATGGGTCATTCAATGTATATTGGGTCCATGTGATATGGTGAACTCTGTGGATACTCCCCAACGGATTGGGCCTGCGCACACATGGAAAGAACCTCAAGCGGATCAGACTCCCAACATTCCCCTCTAATTTTGTCATGATTTAATAAATTTGATTTGAACAAAAAGTTCTACACACGCACCTAATAATCAAGAGATGACCTTATCTACGAATGTCTGCCTATTGTGGGTCTCACCGTGCGATCATTGTAATATTATGAACCATTCATCTTGTAAAACCCGCATTTAATGCATCAATTCAAAAACTTAAGTTTGATTGTCCACCACATTCGTTGGACCCAATATACATTAAATAACCCATATCCACTTAAAAGGCTAAGCCTTGTAAGTGGTGAGTCATCCAATTGTATATTAAGGTCCAACTATCTTTGTATTTTTCAATGTGGGATTTAACATTCACACATGTTCCAACAAATCTCCCCCTCATGTGTGAACCGTTCATTCAGCCTTACCCGTTTCTTTACATCCAAGCTCCGTAGGGGTGTTGTGGAGTTGCGAAAATCCTAACAACTGGTATCAGAGCTTCTTAGAGGAGTTGGGTTTGAAGCAAGAGAACTGCGTTCTTTTCAGTGACAGCCAGAGTGCTATACACCTTGCCAAAAATCCAGCGTTCCATGCCAGGACGAAGCACATTAATTTGAGGTACCATTTCATTCGTTCGCTTTTGGAGGATGGGGATTTGTTGCTAGAGAAGATTTTGGGGGACAAGAATCCGGCAGATATGTTGACCAAGCCTGTTATTGTTGAGAAACTGAAGTTGTGTTCAACTTCAGTTGGCCTTCATGCTTGAAGAGATGATGGGCCTAGAGCCACACCAAGAGGGGTCAGATGACTACGTCCATATTGATTGAGATTATTTGAGGTTTGCAGTTGTTTGTTTGCTGATGCTTCGGTTATCTTCAAGTGGGAGATTGTTGGGGTGCAGACAACCTTCAGCAGTACCGGGGGTATGGGGGCAGGAGTCCCCAGGGACACAAGTTGTTTGTTTGAGGGACCTCGGTGTGTAATTTCGGCCATAGGCCCGACCTAATTATTTCGATGTTAGTGTGTAATTAGGGTTATCAGTTTTCAGAGAAAAAACAGAGAGAGAGAGAGGCGAGAGAAAACGCAGATCTCAGAGAGATTGCGAGAAGACTTGTACTCTTGATTTCGATTTCATAGTGGACTGGTGTGGCTTTCGTGGTTTTTCCTCGCGTTGAGGTTTTCCACGTATATCTGTGTCTTGTTTCTTTTCCGTTTTTCCATTACGCACAATTACTTGATTTTCTGTTCTGTGATTCATTGTTTCCAAGATCCGTAGGGGTGTTGTGGGGTTGTGAAAATCCTAACAGGGAAATCATCTTCACACCCATTTTTATTAATTGCATACATTAGTTTGAGTGTTGGCCATGGTGATTAGCGGATGTCAAAAAGTGATTAGCGGATGAATACAACCAAAGATTATTAGGCGGCAGCTAAAGAACAAGGGAAAGTTTCAAAAAAAAAAAAAAACTTGACCTTTTCTCACAATCACAATAGACGCTTGAGCTTTTCATTTTGTCAAATAAGCACCTAGAGTACTATTTTAAGACCCATCAATGTCCCCTCGTCGTCAACTTCCGTTAAGGAACCCATCCCTGAATCACACTTTTTCCCTTTAGAATTGACTCAATTCTCAATTTTACCCTTTTAAAATTTTCAAATTCATTTCTTTAGTCACCCAAATTCAATCTGATCCGATCCGCCCCAAAATTATTTGATTCAACTCTTCAGAAAATTATTTTTCTGCGAGAAATAAATCGAATCAACCACATGTTGATCTTATATTTTCCCTTCCAATCACAGGAAAACCATGATAGGCCCAAAAATTGAATTGGAAATTGAAAAAAAAAAGGAAAAAATAAAATAAAATTCCTATGCCGTTCTTGTATAACCCATCTTATGAGGAGTAAACTCCACAATTCAACACCGTTCTTGACACCGGCGACAATGTCTTGAAACTCGGACTGGAGGACAAATCGGAGAAGGGACAGAGTGAACGGGTCACTGAGGAATCGTGACGTCATAATTACGTCATTAATATATAGAGTTTAGTAGGAGTAAATAGGAGTTAAAAAAAATACAAAATATATAAAATATATAAAATTCCTACAGACAACAGTTACTCCTATATACTACTCCCTCCATCCCAATTTGTTGTGCTTATTTCTTTTTTGGGAATCATGGAGGACCAAGAGATTGAATTTATTAAATTTGGGTGAATGAAGATATGCATTTGGGGAAAAAAACATTTCAAGGGATAAAATTGAGAATTGGGTCAATTCTAAGGGTAAAAAGAAGATTTAGGGATGGATTTCGTCTGACTCTTATTGAAGATTTAGGGAGGAAATAGTCTAGGTGTTTATTTGACAAAATGAAAAGCTCAAGTTTTTTATTTTTAAATAGTCTAGGTGTTTATTTGTGATTTTGGAAAAAGGTCAGGTTTTTTATTTTTAAACTTTCCCCCAAACTGGCGCGAGAAAAGTTCAATTCTCTCCCAATTTCCTTTCCTAACAACGTCTCATGTGAAATTAGTTTATATTTTTGTGGTTTGTATTTGCATTTAAACCTCTGCTATCAAAATCATATATATGATCTAGGACTCGATGTATCATGTTCTCAATCCAAGTCAATAGGGTTAACTGCTAGAACATGGAGTATATAAATTCAACTGAGAACTTGAAACTGATTCTGGAAAGCAAGAATCTTAAAATCTAGAAAGTAAAATTTCTTGTGAACAGGCATGGTATCTGAGTGATATCAAGTTGCTACCGGTCCACGCTAATTCAAAAGACGGAATCTTAAAATAAAGAACCAGATTCTGCTGCAAATTCTATATTTTAGAGTTTTAGTAGAAATAGATAAACATGTTTAATATAACTGTGAAATTATGATTGAGCTGCAATAAAAGTTTATACTTTTTAATGGAAAAAGATGAAAAATCAATTTTTATAAAATCAAAATATAAAATCTTATTCAAAAAGCACCAAAAGTTACCCAACAGAGTGTTTTGGGACTTTCATAATTTCATTCTTTGTTTTGAATTTTAGATAAATACTCTAAACAGATTCTGAAAAGCTAGAATCTCAAAATCTTATATATAAAAAAATAATCTCGTAAACACGAATAATATGCAATCATGCTACATGCACAACTATTTCGACTCCAACCATTTACAACTCCTCACATAAATGTGAGGTCCACACACAATTATGGGTGCAGGCTCCACATGTATGTGAGGAGGTTGTAAATGATTGGAGCCGAAATGATTGTACAAATAGCATTTTTGAATAACAGATGAGTGATACCAAGTTGCTAGCTCTCCAGGCCAATTCACATGTGGGAATCTTAACAGACATTTAGAATTTGTCGGAGACAGGGAGTTTTAATTTACATACTTTATAAAATACAATCGAAAATCAAGAATATACTAGCAACCAATGCATGGACTCGAGTGCGATATGATAGGACGCGGACATATCGATGTACAAAATTCCAAAAAATAATGATATGAACATGGTCAAAATACATTTTTAAAGGTGTCTTTGTCAATGAAATCATCAATTTACGTACAAGTTGGCCTATGGTGACAAACCAATTCAAGTATTAAATTTTTATACAGTAGTAATTATTCAGTCAACGAGATGAATGCACGCATGTGACATAATAAAGATTCGGAAATAATACAAAACATTATGATAACGTTTATCTATTCAATACTTTGATTCTTGCGTGCAAATATTGCAGTATCAGTTTCATATCATATAAGTTCAAATGTGTAACTTAGATATAAGTTCAAATGTGTAACTTAGACTTAGAGGATCAATAATTCTTCCATTTAGGGGAAAAAATAATAATGTCTAGCATCATAGACATGTGAGAGCAT
This sequence comes from Vaccinium myrtillus, assembly GCA_016920895.1. Classification (NCBI taxonomy): domain Eukaryota; kingdom Viridiplantae; phylum Streptophyta; class Magnoliopsida; order Ericales; family Ericaceae; genus Vaccinium; species Vaccinium myrtillus. Next base: position 17,982 of record JADGMU010000116.1, on the reverse strand, counting down.
CATCAGATACGTATGTTTAGCATCCGAAGAGTATCGGTTTTCAGTATAGCCATGACTCCTTCCAGAAGTATCCAGGCTTCGGAGAACAGCGGGCACGTTATTAGTGATGGGGTGCAAACAACCTTCAGCAGTAGTGGGGGTGGAGGCGAGAGCCCCACGGGCAAAAACGATATTTGAGGGACCTCAGTGTGTAATTTCGGCCATAGGCCCGACCTAATTATTTCGAGATTGCGAGAAGACTTGTACTTTTGATTTCGATTTCATAGTGGATTGGTGTGACTCCCGTGGTTTTTTCCCGCATTGAGGTTTTCCACGTATATATGTGTCTCGTTTTTCTTTCTGTTTTTCATTATGCACGATTACTTGTTTTTCTGTTCTGTGATTCATAGTTTCCAAAATCCGTAGGGGTGTTGTGGGGTTGCAAAAGTCCTACCAATTAGTCCAGCTATAATTTTTTGAAATTTGATATGGCCATGACTCTCTCCTAGAAGTATCTAGGCTTCGGAAAACATGGGATAAATTATAGGTATATATTATAATCCAGCTTTAAATTTATTTTGAAAGATCTCAAAAGATCACTGACTAAATATGCACAGCCAGAATGAATAATTGCCCTGCGCGCATAGCTGGCTTGAGAATAATCCATAGAAAATTGATTAATGGGGCATTTGTAAAAGTCTTCCAAAGTATTTTCTCTCATCCATAATTTTAATTTGGAATTTTGTAATAGCTGGCCTAATATATATAAGACAATACGTAATATCTGTTAGTTGTTTCAGAAATTGACTCAGTCAGTTTTTTTGTTGACGTATTGTGAGAGAGTGATCCGTCTCGTAAAGCGCAATAAGTCAGTTTTGAGTTTAAATCAATTTTGTGGAACTAATTAATTTGGTATACCTAGAACTTGGACTCTTGGTTGTACTGAGGGTGCTTTTGGACTAAATTTTTAGAGTCTTTTTTACTTCTATTAATATGGAAAAGTTATTTTCAAGTGGAAGACAATGTTCTGGGGGTAAAAGGTATTTTGGCACGCAAAGTGTGTATTTTTTAATTCTTAAAATATAAAAAAGACTAAAAAATATAGCAAGGGATTTGTATTTTAGACTCCTTAAAATACCAAAAAAAATTCTAAAAAGTTTTCCCAATTAAAGACAGCCTGATTGTCTCTGCTACATTGTGCCCTATGATTAGGACATTTGGGATCAAGAAATAAGAATGAACCAAAATCTGGTCAAGTTCATGCACTGGCTGCATTTGGGGTAACCAAGTGTGGTGTACGCATATCATTTTCGCACTCAAGTATACATGAATTGCACAAGATTTGCTACACGAATGATCAAAATATGCAACTAGATCACATACCATCACCAATATGAAAGAGAAAGGTGTTTCAATTTAAAGAACAAAAACATTTTTTTTGGTGAAAACCAAATGAACAGAAATAGCAATGCAAGTGCAAGAGCTGGTATCACCCTACAAATAATTAGATGGGAATAAATCCCTCGGATTTAGAGTTCTGTGAAAAACCCCTTACTAGGAGTAAAAAATTTGCAGCCATAGATACCGATAGAAACAGATTCTCATAGCAGAGGAGAAAGAAAACATGCATATTTAGGCTGAAAGAAACATCAGTAGGCATGCAACACTAGTTCATTTCTGATAATGCATTTTGGCAAAAAGAATTGTAGAAGTGGCTCCCAAATGCTCAAAATTGAAAAATGCATAATCTATAATCCGATAATTAGGCTCCCAAGAAGGGCCTAAGAAGGCAACTCACTTGGGCATCATCTTTCGTAAAGGGATCACACTGCAAAATACAAGATACCATCAATCACGCCAGTTCAGACACAGATGACTAAGGGGGTGTTCCACTAACAAAAAACTGTTTTTTTTCAAACACCGAGACAGGTCATTCTCTCACAACACATCACATAAAAAACCGTGAAAACCCAATTTTTTCAAAAAACTGGGTTAGTGGAACACCCCCTAAGGAGTGTTTGGATTCCCACTTCGAATTGTATATTAACATGATAGTTGTACCTTGTATATGAATCCATTTAAATACTCTCTAATCCTAGTATTTTGGGTACTATAGTAACATTCTTCCCCTGCTTTTTTGTATTCTTGTTTTAATAGAGAATGCCCGAAGGAATGCAAGGAAGTTATATCGTCTGTGATAGCAGCAAGATTTGCTATATGCCAGAATTATGCGGGCTGAGAAGTATATTTGCTGACAGATACGGGAATTCCATTGAAGCTAATATCAATAAAGAGGTGCTTATCCATGGTTTGCTATATTTTTTAAAATAGTTGTAACTAACAGCTGTAATCGTTTGTTGAAAGTTGTTAGAAGAAGATGATACCGCTGTTTTACTGCTGATTGAAACGAAAGTCTAAGTTTAGACCAGGGCCAAGTAAATCTAACAATATTTTTTCATGGATGGTCCTTATTAACCCTCCCATACTTATTACAGCCAGGTGAGAACAATGCTCTATGGCCTATAAATACTATCAAGTTTCACATCAAATTACATCCATCCTCTTCAAAATCCCTATTGCCACCTTTGTTTCCTCCTTTCCAATGACCCAAGATGGCTACAACTAAATTCCCAATTCTCAAATGCCTTCTGTTGATTTGGAGGATGGTAGCACGTTTGGAGATTAAATCCAGTCGTTTCAAAAAATTCATGGCTAGCTTGAGTTTCATAAGTGCGGGGGCCATATTCATAGTGGGTCTCGCCTCACAAGGCAAGATAGTCGTTGAATATGACAGGGACTTTTTTATGAACCTTTTGCTCATCCTGCTCGGTGTTTCACTCCTGATCAATGTGTTGGGACATCTCGTGGACGAGAAGGACGAAAAAGGAGATCTAGATGCTCCAATCTTGCCGGTGTCTATTATCCACAGGACTTCCCGAGTGTTGAGAGATTTGTTGCCTATCAACGAGCTCATCGTGAGCTCGTTAAAGTAATGGTGCTAGGATGTAACAGAAAGACTGGCCCCTTTTGTTACCTAAGCAACAAACAAGCCATTAACTGAAATAGAACAAGCTTCATTTCTTGGTGCGACACCAGAGCCCAGTACGTAAAGCATTATGCAAACAGAAAACTAAAATGATTGATGTTAGATTGATCACCCCTTCATGCTAGAAATTACAATATACATATAGAAGATTAAACACTTGCAACTAATACTAGATTTGGCTGGGAAAGTGAAGAGATAGAGAGCGCCTCATTTCAGGGGAGTTTGGATTATTTTGTGACATGAGAATCAATAGGTAAGATTTATATATAGTTGTGGATGTGAGAGAGAGAGAGAGAGAATCGTTGTTCTGTTTGTTTGTTTGGCCCTATTCCATGGGTAAGAATTTTTCTTTAGGAATTGGTTTCCATCTACGTCCGAAAAATTATGTAGCAGATCACCTCTAAACCCTATCTTTGTTTGGAGACCGTTTCAAACTCGATTTTGTTAATCACAATTGGTCTCAAAACATTGATCTAAATTTTTGATTGCGTAAATTTAAGAAGTATTTTTGTAAAAAAAATATTCAAAAAATTATTTTTGAACATTGATGCACTTACAATCAAATTATATTTGGTATATTACTAACTAGATGCTTTTTGTTTAAGATCATATTTACCGTTGTGGGCACCTGTGACCACCGCAAGGAACTTTGAAATTATTAGAACACGCGGTCGTTAGAGTTGCCAATTGATTTCAAGGTTAACAAAGCAACCGAATTTAATGTACAATCATTCGAGACGACAGGTCTGTCATTAGCAGAGATAATCTTTTGTTCAAGAGCTATGTTATGGGATGGGAAGGTGTTAGGCACCTGTTTCTCAAAAACGCCTAAGGAAACCTCAAGCGCCTAAGCGATTTGTGTAACGGACGTGCCAAGACTGTGTGGTACAGTCCAAGTTGTTATAACCTGTGTGCCTTTTCTGACTTTGTAACGTAGCGATTGTTTGTGACCTAAAGGGCAGAGCCACAAGATGGTTCAATGGTGCTTTATCGTAAAGGACTTTAACAATTTCCCAACGGTTTGGAAAATAAGTAAACAACGAAATAAATGAAATTCAATCTTTATTAATCACAATTACCAAAGTTGGGGTACAAGCAAATGTAAGACAAGATCTAGGCTGTCTAAAATCATGTGGAAAAACGATAGCTAGGCTGGGCTAGGTTCTCGTTAAATAAGTAAAGTAAAGGTCTCAACAGAGATTAGGATAAACTCTAAAAAGAGTGATGTTTTGCAGTGCCGGCCCCGAGGTTTGGGTTGCCCAAGCCCGACCTCATGCTTGGTTGCCCACTTACTTTTATAAGTCATAAAAAAGGGCATAACAGTAAAATAAAATAAAAAGTCAATGTCACATATTTCTTTTATAGCTTGAATCACATCAAAAAAATCAAATTCAAAATAAAACTCCACTTATAGTGCTTCTGATTTAAAGAAAATAACTTTTTACATTTTTGAAGCAAATTCTTCTTGGTTTGGTGCAAAATACAAGTGTAGTATAAGCTCTAATGGGGTTGCTACGATATATAAACAGGAAGGCTACCATGGAAATGTGAAGTATTTTTTGTTGTATATTGTGCGTACTTTGGGGTGTGTTACGCTTACTTTATGTTATCTACGAAGAGATGTACGTTGAAAGTATATCGTACAAATAGTTATGGAGGATGATACACATATTTTTTTGTGTTTTTTATGTTTTTTTTTTTTTTTGAGAATACAGATTTTTTTGAAGTTACATATAAGGGTGTACCAAAAGAAATCTTTTTCGTACTCAAAGATGAAATGGGAGTTACCTAGGCCTTGTTCGTTTCATAGTTTTAGTTTTGTTTTGTAATCATTACACTAATTTCTCTCTCTATCTCTCTCCACTCATTACACTTTTTTCCAAAACTAAACTAAACTAAAACTGCTAAACGAACAAGTCCCTAGGCATTTGTGTGTGAGGGGCAATATGATCTACTAGTTAAAGTGAGATGGAGGACATTGTCATTTAAAACATTTGAAGGGAAGTTCTTGTTGTGGTTAGAAAACTCAGGGGAGGTCAGTGTAATTTACCCAAAACAAAAAGATCAAAAATACAGATGGTGTTGGGAAGACTCGAACCTGCCCCATTTGTGTATTATAGCATTGCTACGACCAACTGCGTTGCAACACTTCCGCAAATAATATGCCCCTCATTAAAATTAAATACTATAACATACTACTTAACAAATTTTTTTCTTTTTTTGGTCGCCCTAGCCCGGGGGGTTGCCCAAGCCCACGGGCTTGCGGGGCTTACCCCGGGGCCGGCCCTGATGTTTTGTAAGCTTTAGCTTAATTGGTTGTGGAATCCTTTCTAGGTCTTGAGTTCTTGTATTTATAGGCTCTTTGTTTGTGGAAAACCCTAGTTTGCTAGGTTTATGTGTTAATCCTTTGTAAAAATCAGCCCACAAATCAAAAAGTCAATCAATAACACAACAAAAAGCAAACAATCGAAGAACACCAAGATATACGTGGAAAACCCTAAATGGGTAAAAAACCACGGGAAGGAATCAAAAGCACTATACTCAATGTGTAGTTACAAGCAATCTTACCTACGATTAGAATCCTCACAATCGAGCTAAGATCTACTTGCCGAATCCACGTTCACCACACCCAGTGTTTTTTATTGCCACTGCCTTGAATCCACAAGCCTTCTGTTTGCCTCCCGGAATCCACCGAAGGACTTTTCTCAAACTTGTTGTTGATGATGAAATAACTCTTAAAACCTCTTGGAGATGTATTTCCCTTTCAGTGATACGTATATTGTATCTGTACTCCAAGATCCAAAACAAAGAACCTCTCGAAGATGATTATTTAGCCCAAAGAATCATTCCATACTTGCAAGTCTTCGAGATGCACAAACCATAGCCGCCGAAAGTGATGAGAGATTAAAATATTCGTGTTAGGGTTCTTATCACCGCAGCTCTCTTTGTTTTCGACCTAATGGCTGAGTATTTATAACTGCTGAATTCGGGTATTTTTGCCGGCTATTTTGCTCGAGTCAAATGTCCAGCAAAAATCAATCAGAATGTTTTGCTAGTAGAGAGCCTTGAATTGCTTGAGCAAAACTTGTAGCATCCAACTTTTCCCTTGTGCATTTTTGTCGGCTTCTTTGCTCGAGCCAAACGTCCAACAAAACTCAATCAGAATGTTGCGCTAGTAGAGATCCTTGAAATGCTTGAGCAAAACATTGTAGCGTCCAACTTTGTCTTCAAAATGAGCAATCCGTCTAAACTAAAATTACCGCACTCGAATAAAAATACATATTGAGATGATTCTTTTTCCACACCTAAAACAGACACTCTAAAAATAAATACCGAAGATTATAGGTGCCATAAAAAATACGATACGCAAAAATGTATATGTTTTGGGCATGAATTTGTCAAACCAAAATAAGCTCGGCCTATGGGGCTTACTGTGGAAATTGAATCTTGGCGCCAATTTCTTGTTCTGCCGAGGTGCCGCCACGTGTCCCTTGAAGTTCCTGCCTTCATGCCAAACTGCCACATGTCCCATGATGTGCAATTTCCCCCTCATGATGGCATTTATTGAAAGTTAGCCAAAAGGCCTTGGCGTCTAGTACTATAGTGAAAATAAAAAATAAAAAATAAAAACTCAAAAAAATTCGACAACTTGTATCTTCCTGCCTTCATCTCTTATGTTCTTCATTGGATGCTTGTTTGGGGTTTCATTGTCTCCATGCGCTTGTCACATAATTCCAAATGCCATGGTTGCAATAACCTTCCAGAGAAAACCAATGCAAGTAAATGGATTCGCCATATATTAGACAAACTAATTTCTCACATCAGTGGAGAAGATATGATTAAAAATGGCGTCATGTTCTAAACTTTACTGCGAAGGATAATTTTCTTACCACTCTTATAAAAGCATCCACAGCGAACTCCTCAAACTCAAAACTTGGCTACTTTACCAAGCGAAAAAACAAAAAACAGGGTACAACGAACGACTTAGCTAGTTTATGCTACAGTGCCTCAATAAATGGGAGGAAATTTGGCAAGCCACAATAAATGGGAGGAGATTTGGCAAGGCACCGTACACTCCCTAAACCCTTTCTTTAGTATTTTTTCTCTCTCCTTTCTCTCCTTCTCTCTCCTTTATTTAGTAATACTAGTGGTGAGCACGTGCGTTGCACGTGCGTTAGACTAATTTACAAACAACATGTGTTAATTTAACCAGCTCACCCCTAAGCATAAACGCGTGAAATAACTGTGGGAGGGGTTATATTAATTAGTCGAGGTACGCACAAGCATCAGAGCAGCAATTGAATTGCAGTCGCCTAACATCACCTTTGCGGACAAACTATACCAAATTATGGTATTATAGTGGCGACTGAAAGGGGAAGATAACATATGTCTCAAAGTTGTCCAACGTGAAATATCTCCACTTTGAACTATGACGCGTGCAAGGTTGTGAATCTCGTACCGATCGCATCGCCGGTGACGCATCGGGTTTAGAAGAAAAACGGTAACAAGCACCTCACATTCCGCCCCGGTCTAAATACCGGGCCTTACCGGATATTACCGGAAATTTCGAGAAAAAATAGGGCCCTGGGTTTTCTATCAAGAAAAATCTAAATAGGAACGAATATAACATAAAAAGATAGATATGGTATTTTACCTTTGAATTTAACGAACATAAACTTTTCAAAACATTTTATATCATTAGAGAATTTTTTTTTTTTATTACGAAATAGTGCTCATAATATGCATTTTGTCTAACTAGTTGTTCATGTATTAACTAGAATTGTAAGATTACAATTTTTTTTTAACAGTAAAATTAAGACAACTAAGCAAAAAAAAAAAAAAAAAGTTACCCAGCCAAAAAAATCCCTTGTAGCCATTAGGAGTCGATCCAGTGACACTTCAATTGATCATGTAGATGCACTATTTTCTGTTTGGGGTAAGTTTACCATATATTTGTACACCAACTTCTTTTTACAGTGGGCCCCCAACTTTTTGCGTAAATTATGGGCCTAAAGCCGCCGCGCCTCCGGCTTCACCTCGAGGCCGGTCCTGTGGAGAAGTTTGCCATGTTACAATTGAAGAATAAGTTATAGCTTCACTAACTATAAACATTGCTGCATTCAAGCGAACCAAGAAAGTAAATGAGAAGCTAACTATTGCCGAAATATTGTTCTTCCATAAGATTTGCTTATCAAATCAATTTCAGACTGCCAAAAAGAATTGCTCCCCTTCAATATTTGCTTAACAATATGGCAACGAGATTGTTAGGCAATTGGTTGGGTCGGCCCATTCAACCCACTTCAATATTGGATCAATAAGGCTTGAACCAGCCCATTCCAATATGGGGTTGTCATTTGTCAATACACCCCCACCTATTTTCTACTCCCTCCGTCTCAAATTGCTCGCCTTTTGGGCAAGAAGATAATATATTAGCATGAATTGTTTGGCAAAAATTCTTATTCTAATTTAAAGACCTCATTGAGAAGAAAAAAAACTGAGGCATTTTTATGTGCAAAATTCACGATAACACAAAAAGGACAAGCAGTTGGGACGGAAGTAGTGGAGGGCTAATTCCTTCACTCTCGCATAGATCTAAACAAAACCAACAGGGTTGTAGCATAGGTGCAAAATTGTTTAATACCAAGTAGTTTGCATGGTTAGAAGTTCAAAAGTTTTTAAGTAGTGCAATCAACGCTATCTCGAGCCTTGCTTTCTTGCGAAGTCCGACTGTGATCCACTAATTTTTGTTACAACAACAAAAAGAAACTTATCGGTGATTAATCCTTTGCGGAGTCCGTGGTGAGCTCAAAGTTTTTATAATCTAGCCCAAGAGAGTTACTAGAGCCCGTTGCACTCTCCTTGCCCTTTTTTGTTCAGAGAAAAGAGTACTCCAAATGCACACCAGGTGAGATGCCAACTAGATGGTGTTAAAATGTGGGACTCATCCACTCCAAAAAGTTAAAAAGCCAGTTTATTACAAAAACTGAGACAGTCACCCTCTGGACAATACATCACATAAAAAAACTCAAAAGAATCAAAAAGTCAATAAGCTATCTTAGTGGAACACCCTTTAGAGCATCTCCAAGCCAACCAGCTACTTGATCGCATTGACTATGTAGCTAGTCAAATCTAATTTTGTACCTTCCAAAGGAGCACTCTTTTACCGATAATGTGCACCGACGGCGTCGCCGATGCCGTTGTGGGTCCCAACCGATCGATCTGAGCCGTTCAAAAAAATGGAGTGGTTTTGGATCGAGCTCATACAGCCGTCCGATTGCCTTGATTTCCGCGTGGGCCCACTCGAAATTCGATTTTGAGAAGGATGAACGGCTCGGATCGATCGGTTGGGACCCACAACGGCGTTGGCGACGCCGTCGATACGTGGTCGGTGTAGGTAGAAGGGTTCGCTCTACGTCATGCAATCGACAATCTTCCAAACCTTATTTTCCTGCGAAGTCTGACTGTCATTCACTAGTTCTTATCGAACAGTAAAAACATATGGTGATCAGTCCTTTGTGTCCGATCAAAAAAAGAATAAAAAGTCCTTTGTGGGTTCCATTGGGGAGAAATTTTTCAGTGCCGAGTGGGTATTGCCCACACGTGGTACTTACTCGGCAATTTCAGTCGTTCAAAGTGCAATCCAACGGTTCGAAAGAGGAGAGAGAAAAGGAGAAGAGAGAGTGGTCGGGTGGGAGGAGAGAGAGAGGGAATCAATCTCGGCCATCCAAAACACTTTTTGACGGCCGAGATCGTATTCGGTATGGCCTTGTGGTACCCATTCGGTACCCAAAAAAATTTCTACATTGGGAGTCCAATAATGTAGCCCCCGAGAGATGTTACTATAGCCCGTCACACTCCTCCTGCCTTTGTCTGAAGGAAAAATACAAATCAGAGCAAAAGCAATCAGCAAGCCTATCTACTTGTTTCCGTTGTCCTTTTTCCATTGACAGATTTGTGTCCACCGTACGGTAAAGTGTTACTCCCAAGTACTTTCAAAAAATTTAAGCTGTACTACAAGGATATCTTGAGCCTTGCTTTATTGCAAACTCCAATGGTAATATAGTAAGCTTGAGTTTCTCGTTTTTAGCACCAATTGTTAAAGTTTAAGTTTTTATTTAAAGAAAAATGCTAACGCGTGTATTGAAATGTGTGAAAAGTGTATAGAAATATGTGAAAGTATATTAAAAAGTACGTAAAATGTGTATTGGAGTGTGCATGTGTTTTTTGTTTGTTTGTGTGCTTATTGTGTGCCCATTAGACACACGTTAGCAAGACCCTTTATAAAAATGCTAAATCTAAGTTTTTAAAAGTCAATTACTTTATCATTAACTAAAAGCTAAGTTGCTTTTTTTAACTGAAAAACTAAGTTGCTTGAAGTCAATTTTATTTCACATACTCCATTTGCTAAAAGAAATTGCTAAAATCATCATACTCTTTTTAGCGAATGAGAATTAAGTGTGCTAAAAATTTTAGCAAACGGCATCCTATTCTTGTTGGCACAGTAAAAACTTATGGTTAGTCCTTTGCGGGTTCCATTGCGAGTCCGAAGTCTATATGACCTTGTTCGTTTTCGATTTTGAGACCGATTTTTTCAAATATTACTCAATTATTATCTCTATTTCTTCCTCTAATCATTACCCAAAACCAAAACAAGAAAAAACCAAAAAGCAACAATGACCCTTTATTATTGATTTCACCGTCCTCTCTCATTGACAGGCTGGTGTTCGTTGTACAATGTTTGTAGCCACTGAGAGTATCTCTGCAAAAAAGACTTAGAGGGTGTTTGGGAGATCTCTTTTCACATTTTCACATTCTGTTTTTCAACTTCTGGGTGTTTGGATGACAACACCCAGAATCCATTCTCTGAAAACAGATTCTTCAATTTCCACTTTCTAGGGCAGAAGGCAAAAAGAGGCTGGGAGCTCCTTTTCCCATTCTCATTCTCATTCCCATTCTCATTCTCATTCTCATTTTCTCCTCAACTCACTACTCTCCATTCTACCCCGGAATTTGACAAAATGGGTTGCCTTGAGCTAATGCAACTCAAAAAAATTGTGGAAATTTCATATACGATGGAAAATAGAGACAAAAGGGGGAACCCAGAAATCAAGAGCTGATTTGAGGAATATGGGAAAATTTAATCGAATGTTTACTGGAGACAAACATAAAATGAAGAAATGGGTTTTGTTTGATTTTGTGTCTTACCAGATTGCGTGAATTGAGAAATGGGTTTTGTTTGGTTTTGTGGCCGTGAATGGAGAAAGAGAAAAGAGAGGATAGAAAGAGAGAAAATCTTCCAGCAGTTCTCCTTTATTGTCTCTCTGTCTCTCTCTCCCCTGGTTGCCTCAACTAGATTGTATAAATGTGAAATGGGCCAAATGGCAGTGAACAAGCAAAAATTGAACCTCTCCCAATAAAAAATTTAAAAACCTGCTAAAAATAATATTCACACACATTTTTAGTACCACAATAAAGAAATAGGGGCAAAATGGTAAACATACAATTCATAACTCATTTTTATCATTATACTCCCAAACACTACTCTTGTTGTAAAATGCATTCTGCATATTTCTCCCAAACACTCCTTTCAGATTTTAAAACACATTCTGACCATAATCCAAAAAGCTAAAAATCCAAAAAGCTAAAAATGAAAAGCTAAAAATAAGGCTCCCAAACACCCCCTTACTCGGAGCAAAAATAGCTATAGGTTGAGTGATGCGTGATTTGGCTAACTTTCAAAAATTGATTTTTTGGTTTTTTTCGTTTTGTTTTTATTTAAAAAAAATTTGCATTTGTTAGTTTTGTGTCAAGATTTTATGGTTTCTGGATTTATCTCGTCGAGACGAATCCAAAGAGTATAAAATTATGGTCAAAAGTAATAGTTTTTTAAATAAACCAGTTTTTTGGATTATTTTTCGTCTTTATTTACAAAACTTTAAGTTTGACTAATAATTTTATATTTTTTAGATTCCTCTCGTTGAGACAAGCCAAAAAATCACAAAAAATCGACCGAAAACTAACAAATGCACAAAAAAAAAATTGAATAAGAACAAAACGAAGAAAAAAAAAACATAAAAACCAATTTTTTCAAATTAGACAAATCACGCCCTGTCAAGGACAATGTTAGCGAACATGAAAAGTGTTTCCGAAATGGTTCAGCAAAGAAAAATCAATAGTACAAAGTCACATCTAACTGAATCTAAAACATTCATTTCTCTTTCGTGGATCATTTCGGGAGAACTCCCTACTACTCCATTTGCATTTGCATGGAATTGGGAATCGTATAGTGCGGCTTTCAAGCCGTTAATCGCGTAACGAATAGTTAGGATTTCATGTCGCGTCACTCGCATGATCTGAGCAAATTCATTACTGAAATGAAATTCGAATCATTAATCACGAAGATCAACGGCTCGTGTGCCACACTATAGAGTCGTAGACGTGGCACCGTACTACTGGATCTCGGATCCCATTTGCATGGCTCTCTTTAGTCTCCCTCTCTCTTCAAAACCTATGGCTGAAATTTGTCTTTGACAATCTTCCTGCAGTGTGGTTGAAATGCTTGTACTTGTCAGAAGTAACAGTAATGCTTTTGGATTCTGTCAATTGTCAAACTCATATAGCCGAAAGGTCAGTTGAAGTAACAGTAAGAAGAGATAAAATACTGCACTGTTACATACACAAAAAAATGCAACCAGAATTTACGCATAATTTGAATTAATCACATTTTTCATGATTTTGGCTTGGGTTGTGGTTTTATGGTGCATTAATCTACCATATGTTTCATGGTTAATCTACCATTTTTTTGTGGTGCATTAATCTACCATTTTTTTTGTGGTGCATTAGGTCAAAATATAATGATTATTTATTTTTTAATTTTGTTTGGAGATTTTAGGTGTGAGAAGATTAGAGAATAGAGAATTAAAAAATTAGAAAAAGAGATTTTAAAGAGAGATTTTAGAGAGAGAGAGAGATAGAGAGATAAATTAGGAAAGATTAGGAGAGAGAAAATATATTAGGAAAATCAGGAGAGAGAAAGGGCATTTTGGGGTTTAATTGAATTTCGAGATGGAATCATAAAGATTCAAATCTCATAGGATGGAATCATAATTATATTTTTTGTACAGGGTGCCTAATTAAATCTCCCTTTAAAAATCAATGGCTCATTCACTCTAAACTTAGAATGAATCTGGACCGTCGATTTACACTTTCAAGGTTAATTCTGGGTACCTTTTCTAGGCACCCAGACTTACCGGATAAAATAAGAGAATTTATTTTGATTTTGGCATACTTTTTTAACCAAACGATGGGGACATACTCCTAGGCCCTAACAGAAATGAAAAGGAAATTGTTGAAAACAGTCTACTGGATTATCTTTAAAGTTTAAAAATGATATTAAAATATATGAAATGTGTACTTTTTTTCATTCTTGATAAAATATTGTCCACAGGTGGAATACTTGCATTTTTAAACCCATCCAAAAACGTATTTCTCTGTGTGACTTTTTAAATTTTTTTTATATCAAATTAAAGTACTCATTGAGCATTTTAATTTTGTGTAAAAAAAATTCTATGGAAATACAGTTCTTTTACATCCACAAAAATAAATGTTTGCCAAAAGGGACAAAGGGGGTGTAAAAATGTGAAGGTGCATCGGAAAGCATAAAATATGCATTGGAACATATATATTTTCCTTCTTTTTCTGAGTTTATTGACAATACAATAAACTATCCAGAGAATGACCCAAATGAGAAAAGCCAATGAACACAAACAGGGCCGGCCCAAGGTATTTGGGTGCCCTAGGCCTAATTAAAAAAATTGTGCCCTAAAAATTTTCGTGTTCCTCAACCAAACTTTCTACGTTTTTGTTACTACAATATCCCCGTCAAAAGGGTATTACTACAAACTAAATTTAACAACGATGTAGAGCATCTAGAGATCCTGTGCCTTTTTTGAAACAAAATTTAGGCCAAAACTCTTTTACTACGCAAATGCCGAACCCTAGTTTTACCCAAATCTGTCGTTCTTCAAGTAACTGATCTTCTATTAGACAAAACCCAATAAACTAATAATTTGAGTTTTCAACAACATTGAAATTTGAATTAGTGAGGGTCGGTGGTCCCATACATGATACATCCAAATTATCCAAGAATCCAACTATACCCAATACCCCATTCAGTCCATTCCTGATTCCTCCAAAGTAAAATAATAACTAAATAAATTGTAGAATCAACAAAGAATGAAAGATTAAGAAATAAGAACTCACCAGGAAATCTAGAAATGGACTGTGAAATTGGAGCCATGGAGGGTTTTCCATTTTCAGTGGGATTGTGGGAGAGAGAGATGCGAGAGCGGAGGAGTAATTTTCTATTTTCCCTTGTCTGCTGTGCCGATTGTGAAGGTTAAAAGTTTTTTTTATTTTTTTATTTTTTTATCAAGGGTCTTTTTTTAGTTTGGGCCTTCTTATTGTTCTTGGGCCTTTTTATTTTGATCACATTGGACCTTTTTATATTTGATTTTGGGCTACAAAAGACCCCTAGTCAAGCCTACCACTTAAAATTCAAGGGGTGCCCCTAATTTGGAGGGTTTTGTGGGTGCCCTAGGCCTAGGCCCAGGCCTTGTGGGCCTTGGGCCTGGGCCGGCCCTGAACACAAAGAGAGATTGCCAAGATGGCAACGAAAAATAAAACATCAAGCAAAACACAAATGCCTTGTTCGTTTCCCTGTTTAGTTTTAGTTTTAGTTTTGATGACATCATCATTTCCCTCATTTCTCTCTCTATCTCTCTCCACTCATTACACATACTGACATCATCAAAACTAAACTAAACTATCTAACCAAACACAGCCAAAGAAATCCACGGAAAGACGCAAATCACCCAAAAACCATCATGCATGAACATACCCAAAAGCTCCCATGTAGGATAAGATCAGATGTAAGAAGAGGTGGGAATTTTCGACATGATCCGAACTCGACATGAAAGCAGGATAGGGTCAGCGAATATGACAAGAGACGATAACAAAAAAAAAGTTAAATAGATCGGGTTAGAGTTACGAGAATTCTAAAACGAACACGGAATAACATGACAAACACGATACGACATGACACAACACGAGAATTTATGAAATGACACGAAAACATGACACAAACCCAACACGAAGTTAGCGGGTTAGGGTCTGCTATTTCTGACACGAAATACTAATATGACACCATACGATAACACGAAAAACTAAACAGGTGAGGTTAGGGTTGAGAGAATTCTGACATGAATACGAGATGACACGACACGATACCCACCCTAGATGTAAGTTATGTAACCTAAGCGAAGCATTTCACTTCTGAATTCACCCAAAAATTCTCATGCCCATGAAAGTCGTCCACCTCATATTTTTTACCATATCCTTCCTGAAATAGCTTCATCCACTCGATATCTACTTCGGTGAATCGATCTCCTTAAGAATGACTACTTCTTTTCCGAATGTCATCTAAAGAGAGAGACACACCATTCGATAAGCTATAACTCTCGTCACCCTTTAACATCTTCCATTTCTTTGATCTCCAATGCATAGTTTTGAATATTGGCTGATACAGCCGGTTCGTCTCGGAATTTGGAGGCTCCGATACAGATACGTATAATACTGTATCGGGCATATCGGCCAATACGCCCAATGTTAAAAAATTTACGACCGCTACACCTGATTCTCGCGACGTATCATTCGATATGCCGGTTCCCGATACACCGATACTGCTATTTAAAACTACGGTCCAATTTCACTGAAATCCTAGGTCGTAGGATGACTCAAGTAAAACTAATTTCATGGACAATTAAACAGGGAAATCGCCCGAATTCTCTAGTCATAAAATCCCAAATTCTCTACCACATGGTTGAAGGGAAAACATATGGGCACCGACCCATATGTCCAGAAAATGTACCGAGCAAGTTAGGGGATCCACTTTTGGGTCTCACACGAGTGATCCGAACCGTTCATTATTCTTAAAATATTTTTCCGACGGGCCCTACAAAATTTCAGCTCAATCGGATGGTTAGAAGTGCTTGAACCAAAGTCCCAAAAAATTCAAACTACGTCTCTTATTTTTAAGTATTCCCCTATTTTATGATACCAACCTCGACATAGGCTTGTGTTTTCCGCTGCGTTTGTGTATTTGAAAAAATAATTGAAATTAGTCTAAAATCAAAGTAAAGTTCCAAATAGCCTATACTTATTCTAATTGACTCCACGGCCGTATTTTTCAACTCGTATGTCACTCTTCCAAAAAAAAAATACTTATACAAAAGGTCTTTTGGAGACAAATTTTTCGTCAAAGTCGGCACAATCATATAGGTCTCTTTTTCCTCTGCCGACAATTCTAAGACACCGTTTCCTTTACTTTTTCAGATTCCATGCCTTTTTCGTTTTATTTGTTCAAAGCCCAATCAAAAGCTTTGCTGTCCACTTTCTATTTAGTGATAAAAATTAAAATAAAAAATAAAAAAAACAAGGTCACATTATGCTCTTAGCTTAAATTACATCAAAAAATTGAAATCAAAATGTACCATTAATTGGTTATAGTGCTTTATGATTAGCATGATTCGATTCGAAGAAAACAAATTCCCCTTGAATTTTGAAGCAGATTCTTCGATTAAGTTATCGTACTTTAACTTATCAAACTACTCATTTTGAATTGAGATCATAACCAATCCACTTAATCTCTCTGGTGAAATTAGTAAGTTTTTATCAACTTCAACTTAATAAATTTCTCTCCACAAAGCAACTGTAACTGTTATAAAAGAATTCGATAAGCAACCCTACCATTTGTAAACTACCTAGAGCCTGCATTGAGATAATATTCAACACTAAGAACAAAAATACAATTTGTTTTCTTTAGGGTAAATAATCTACTTATCCCTTAAACTATTCGAAAAATGTTTACTTCCCCCTTCAACTATCAATTGCATTTACTTGCTCCTTTAACTATGTAAAAACTACTCAGTTCGTCCATTCCATCCAATTTCAACATTAGTTGGACGGAATATCAGAAAAGGAGATCCAACTGAAGGATAAAACTGGAATTTCCTCCCAAAACCTACTCAATCCTGGGTTTGGGAGAAATCGGTAAAACCCTTACTTCACTTTACTCGATCAGAGAGAGAGAGAGATGCAGCCTGACTTGTTAAAAAATGACTTCTGGCTAATTCGTAGCAGTAGCGTAGTAATCAATTCGAGAGTCATGTAGTTAAGTAGGAAGCTTCTTCAATATATTTCTCATCACAGGTATGCTTGAATGGGCACCAGGCCCGGCTGTGTGGGGGGGCTGGGTAGGCCCAGGCCTGGGGCCCAACGAAAATGGGCCAATTTTGGGGCCCCTTCTCGTAGAAAAAAAAATTATATAAAAAAAAAATTATATATGAAGGGCCTTAAATTGAGGATAGGGTTGGGGCCTCGCGAAACGCAGGGCCGGGCCTGATGGGCACGTCTGATTTTATTAGATAGGTCTACTGTTATCAATGGTTCAGAAAGACTAACAAGATAACACTTGGCCAAAGCAGCGACATCAATTATGTTTATCCCCTCAGCCAATGATGCATTTAAATTTGTAAAATATAAGAACACCAGTTGAGAAAAAAACAGGAAATGGATTCCGGCAGCGACCTTAAAGAAGACGATTAGCTCTCTCTTCTCGTTTCTATTGGCTTTTCAATAGTTTTTAAATCAACCATCATGTTTTAGAATCCCCAATTGAAAATAAACAAGAAGTGGGTGGGTTCGGTTGGATGGGTTATGGGAGTAAATTATTTCTAGAGAGAAAAAATGATAAGGTGCAGGGTATTATAGATAGGAGGGGTGTGAGGGAAGTGAGAGGGAGGGTACGAGAGAGAGAGAGAGAGAGAGAGAGAGTTATACATATACATAGATATAGGAGTAGATGAATGACCTTAATACCCTCTTTGATAACTTTTGAA
>JADGMU010000115.1:0-13268 GCA_016920895.1 Vaccinium myrtillus | reverse complement strand
TTCAGACATGATAGCTATAGTCCACCTCGAGTTGGACTAAGCGCCGTCTGCCGCCAGCTTCAGCGTACTGTGTCACAGGCTGTGCTACCTAGCAGTTGAAATATCCTGTCCAAGATCGTGAGGCCAAGTCTCTATTGACAGGTCGTAAAGTGTGTGCCAGCACGATGGCTGAGAAGTGCGCTGTTGCTTGTGTCTTGGTTGCGATGCACTGGCTCCCAAGCTCGGCCAAGAGAAGCGGGGAGAGCTCCAGCCAGACGTCGTAACTTTGTATTCATGTGATCGTCAACCACTCGGTGTGCATTTGCTTTCGCATACGGCTCAGCGTCTGTCCAATCGCAGGTCTCAGAAACGTCGATTGGAAGTCAATTTTCGGGTCTTGCTTGAATCGTAAGAGAGTGTAGTGGACATGAGTTTCAATTTCGGAGGCAACAACGCCAATTCAGGCGATAAAAAGCCATTCAGTTTTGGCAATACCTCTACCCCGGGGCCGAGCGCACCGACGAACGTTTTCGGTGGCATGTCGACAACTACGCCAGCAGGTCCTCCACCTGCGAAGACAGGATTTTCTTTTGGGACGGACAACAGTATTAAAGGATCAGGTGCGGGTCTGTTTGGAGCAGCAAGCAAGGCTGAGAACAGACCTATGTTTGGTACGCCT
The DNA here is from genome assembly GCA_016920895.1 of Vaccinium myrtillus. Lineage (NCBI taxonomy): Eukaryota > Viridiplantae > Streptophyta > Magnoliopsida > Ericales > Ericaceae > Vaccinium > Vaccinium myrtillus. The sequence goes on along the minus strand of JADGMU010000115.1, from coordinate 12,610 downwards.
GCGAGTACAACGGAGAACAAATCAGCAGCCAGTCCATTCTCATTTGGTGGTACAAATACAACCGCCACGAGTACGACCGCGCAGGCCCCAGCTCAAAATACAGAGAACAAAGGCTTTAGCTTCGGAAGTTCGACACCAGCACAAACACCAGCACAGAATAAACCTTCTGGCGGATTTTCTTTTGGTGGCAATGCTACTGGTTCTACCAGCACGGTAGCTGATGCTTCGAAAGCTATAGACAAACCAGCCGGTGGATTTTCCTTCGGTAATGCAGGCGCAAGTACGTCCACACCGGCTGCAACCTCGTCGCCCTTCTCCTTCGGAACTTCCAAACCAGCCGAACAGACCAAACCGGCAGCGGCGACTCCGGCTGCATCGAGTGGTGGATTTTCCTTTGGAAAGACGGACTCCGCAGCTGTAGAAAAGACCGAGACAGCAAAGCCTGCTGCCGGTGGATTCACATTTGGCTCGACACCAGCGCCGGCGCCGGCAGCGAAGAGCACGCAGGAAGCGCCCAAAGCGTCCGGCGGTTTCAGCTTCGGGACTACAAAGCCAGAAGAGAAGAAAGAGGCAGGAAATGCGACCACTTCGATGCCGGCGACATCGACGCCAGGAGGGTTCCAATTTGGCAACGCAAAGCCAGAAGAGAAGAAAGAAGCTGGTCCGACTGCAGCCGGTTTTGCCTTCGGAGCGACGAAGACAGAGGACAAAAAAGACGGACCGGCGGTGGCAGACACGACCTCGAAGCCTACATTTGGAGCTTCTACACTGGGAGCAAATGCTGCGGCTCCAGCTCCGCCATCACTAAAGAACAAGACGATGGAAGATATCATCAACAAATGGTCCGCTGACCTAGACAAGTACTCTCAGGACTTCCAGAAACAGGCACGACAGATTGCCGACTGGGACAAATCACTGCTGACTTCAGGGGACCAGATCAGTCGACTGTACTCTGCCACAGTTGAGGCCGAACAGCAATCAGGCAAGGTTGATCAAGCATTGAACTACATTGAAAACCAGCAGGATGAGCTGTCCCAACTGCTCGATTCCTACGAGAGCCAGGTGCGTGACATCACTACAGAGGTGGGCGTGACACAGCCGGCAGACCAGGAGCGGGAACAGGCATACGGCCAGGCCGAGAGATTGGTCAGCGAGCTGAACGGCATGGGCAAGAACCTGTCCCAGATGGTGAGCGAACTCAACAAGAGTGGGGAGGTGATGAGCCGCCTGAAGGAGGACGACCCCTTGAGCTCGATCGTAAAGATCCTCAACAGTCAGCTGCAGAGTCTCAACTGGATAGACGAGAACGCAACGAAGCTGAACGAAAAGGTAGATCAGCTGACGAGCATGCACAACACCGAGAGCCCTCAGACGCCCAACAACAAATTCCGGTTCGGAAGCCTGCGACTGGACTGATCGGCTCCAGACACGGCCCAGATCTCGAGGGCGATGCAGGAATGACAAGATACGCACGGGGCGAGTAGGTCGCGCGCCGCCCCTTCCTGCCAGAACATCAGTCTATGATTACTTAGCGAATAGGCGTGTTTTATGCGACAGAAAGTGGTAAAAAAAGAGCATAGTACAACAGACCGCTCGACCACACATGTACATGCCTGCCAGCCCCCGATTGCGTGCTGGTGTGTGTGTGTGTGTGTGTGTGGCCGTGAGTAAACCCCAGGAGAACCCTAAACATGGGATGGCTGCCGCGATGCCCTCGAAGCAGCGTTCGCCCAAGTCCGTCGCAGAACCCAGTCGCGCGCATTCCTTCCTCCCTTCCTTCTGCCTCCCTTCTCATTGACCTCTTTCCCCCTTCCACCACGTACCCTTACGTTCTCCCTCCTTCTCACCCACCCCTTACAGGCTCTTCTTAGCCTTCCCTCCACTTCTTTCATTCCTCTCTAGAAACCTCGAAATGAGCAGGGACAGGCTCAACCAGATAAGGGTAGGCTCACTCTTGCTTGTCGGCCGCTCGTAGAAAGTTGCTGATCTCTGCTTGTAGGCGCCTGTGAGCCAAAGCGCATATCCAGAGTCAGGGTATGTGTTTCCGCTCTTATGTGAGACGAGACGAATGTTCAAACACTGACTGTCACAGCGACTTCAGGACCGGTGGAGCTTCTTATGAGACGGCGAACCCCTATGCACAGACAGCTGCCATAAGCGACAGGGCTCTTGAGAACGATATGCCATACGGAAATGCTGCCTATTCAAACGGTGGTGCGACCGAGAACCCTTACGCCGCCAGGTCGACGGGCGCGTATGAGATGCAGACCATGGGCGCAGGTCGGGTTGAGACCATGCCCGAATTCTTCTCCCGTATCGACGAGATCCGTCAGGCGATCCGACAGTTCGATGACAACATCTCACACATCGAGGGACTCCACGCACGGAGCCTGAACGAGATCGGTGACGAGCAGAGCCATTTCAACCACCGCGAACTCGAGAAGGCCTCGACCGACACGAGACAGCTGCAGAACAACATCAGGGATACCATCAAGAAGCTCGAAATGCCAATTCGCAGATGCAGGCCGGCCCGGATAACCGTACCCGGGTCACGCAGACCAACAACGTCAAGAAGAAGATGCTCGAGGCCGTCAAGCGCTTCCAGAGGATCGAGGTCGAGTACAAGAACAAGTACCGTGCGCAGCAGAAGAGGCAGGTCGAGCTCACCAATCCGGGCATGTCTCCCGACGAGATCGACAACGTTGTCGACTCCGACCAGGGCCAGCAGATCTTCGCCGAGGCCACGCTGAGAAGTAACAGACACGGCGAGGCCAAGTCCGCCCTGCGCGAGGTCCAGGAGCGTCACCAGGACATCAAGAAGATCGAGCGAACCATTGCCGAGCTCGCACAGCTTTTCGCTGACATGAACGTCATGATGGAGGAACAGGCTGCTCCGGTCGCACAGATCGAACGCGGTGCCGAGGACGCCCACCAGGACGTCCAGAAGGGTAACGTACATGTCGACAAGGCCATCACCTCGGCTCGAGCCGCACGAAAGAAGAAGTGGATCTGCTTCTGGATCGTTGTCGTCATCATCATCGGAGTTGCACTCGGAGTCGGTCTCGGTGTCGGTCTGCACAACTAAGCATAAGGGCCATCATTGATATTCTTGATCTGATTGTGGATGAGAGCTGAAGAAAAAAAGAAAAAAGAAGATGGAAAGAGAAAAAAAATCGAGAGAGATATACTGCGGCGTTCGGTTACGACGTTCAGCAGATCGGTTGGAGTGGATTAGAGATTATAACGCGTGGTTGTCTAGCGTTCATTTCGTCATTGTATCAAGTAGTCGTGGGAGCGCGACTCGGTAGTCTAGTAATTATTCTTAAAAAAATCACCCAATACGTCCCTCCCCTCCATTTTACTTCCCACGAATTACATTCGGCGACTCATTCAGTCAATGGCTTCAGCGGTCGCTTGGACTCGTGCCTTGGCGTCTGGAAACAAATCGTAACAACGTCTACCGACGGCTTGAATTTCGTGTGCAGTCATGCCTTTGAATGCCAATAAATCACGTCGATTTTCCTCCAACGTGTCGGTACTGGAGCAAGGGACGCCCGAGTCGCTGCCATAGACGAGATGATGTTTGCCAACCATGTCGATCCCGGGCAACAAGTGACTCGGTCGAGCGGTCGCTGCCGTGTCGAGGTACAATGACCCCAACTGCGCCTCGATTTCCTTGCGTGTAATCTTGTTTGGATTCGGGACCCATGATTCAGTGCCCAATGCCAAGAGGCGTCCAGAGAGCGCAGGCAGTGCCCCGCCACAGTGAGACACAATCACGGTGATGTTGGGAAACTTGCGAAACCAAGAGGCGTAAACCATCTCTACCACCGTCCTCGTCGTTTCGAAAGCGACTTCGAGTAAGGGCGATGGACGACCCAAATCAGGTGGTTGGTAGGCGTCTGGGTGTGTGAAGATCGTCGCCTTTTGAGTGTCGAGGTACGTCCACAACGCATCCAATTTCGAATCGGAGAGATACGTGTCGTTGTAACGACAGGTCACGGCGTATCCCTCACATCTGCCGGCGAATCGTTTGGCTTCAGCCATTGCCGCGTCTACATCATCCGTAGGCAGTGCCGCGAATAGTCCGAATCGTGAAGGATATTGATCAACGAGCGAACGGCCGTAATCATTCGACGCTTTCAACGTCTCCAAATCTTTCGGAATATTCGACAGTAATTGCATCTGGATTCCGGCCGAGTCCATATATTCCAACGTAGACTCTGGAGTCCATATGTATGGTTCCGGCACTAGAAATGCCGCGTCCTTCATTGCCTGCCATCTTTGTTCGTATTCCTCTTTCGACAAAGGAGGCGTGAAGTGGCAGTGACAATCGATCCAGGCGTCACTCGCTGTTCGACTCATATCTGCGTTGCGTGAGTAACGTTCAGTACGTTCAGGTGTGGGAACAAGAAAGAGTCTGATGACGTTTCCATTTGGCGGCGCCGCATTGACGGCTCCACTTTCCCGGCGGCAATATCCATCTCCTCAAGTATGCCAAAGACAATGAATACAGTCTCCTACTTTTTCGTACGTGCTGATTTCCTCTTGGGTTCTTCGCCATCTGATTTCGGAGTATTCCGCTTCTTGCTAGAACTTTCCACCTCGTCTGCTCCTGAGGATTTGGCTTTGACAGCTTTTGAAGGATTATCAGTACTTGGACTACGATCACCAGTCTTTGCCCAATACCAGACCATTTCCTCGAGCTTCTTCGCCGTACAACTGAGATGACAATCCGCTTGCTGTGCATCTAGCCACTGCTGTACCTCTTTTACCAAGGCCAAATATTCTTTGAGAGTGTACTTTAGCTTTGACATTTTTGGGAAAAAGAATGCTGCCAATTCGTCGCTGAAAAAGGGTATTTCTTCGTCGAATACTGTCAGTATCAGGGACGCCGTAGCTGGACCGACTCCTTTCAGCTGAACGAGAAGTTTTATGCGCTGTTCCAGCGACAGAGACGGCTTCGACGTCTTCGTGCGGCCGATGTCAGCTACTGCTTCAAGAACCACTTTCTGACAAGCTTCATCCGTATTTGAAGCCACCAACTGTTGCAAACCAGGCCTCCACTTGCCACGACATAACTTGTACTGCATGATTTCGCACAGAGCGGTGTCATCTAGACCCTGATGAGACGACGAATTGGTGTGTGATTCCGGAGAAAAGTAGTGGTTATAGATGCTCTGCAGTTCCTCAGCACTGGTGCGTACACTGGCACACGCCGTGAGCTGCTCTACGTACGCGACCCTGTCGAAATGATCATCCAGCTGTTTCAGCGTAGTGTTTGTATGGTCGAAAAGCATCACTTTTACACTGTCACAACTTCGACACTACTTCAGATTCAAAGCTATGGATACGGATAGTTTAAAAGATATGGACAAACAGAAGGATCCTAGCCGACTTGCTTCTAGTATATACATAGATACGTATCTGCAGAATTGGAAGAAGCTTCACGCCGGGGCAAACTCCACATTGGCAAGTGTGGAGGAGCTCGCCTACATTGACGCGAATTCACTCCAATTAATCCACGACGCAATCAGGTGCCAAGGGAGACAGTTGTATACTGTCCAGATACCCCCGAGTCTCTTCCTCCATCGCTTCTCATCTTTCAAAGAAGTTCTTTTTCCCTGATTCGACTGGGCTTCTTTGTTGGAGGGCTTGATTTTTGCTTGAGATGAGCAGGTTCAATCCGTATACTGACAATGGAGGCACGACTCTAGCCATTGCAGGCGCCGACTTTTCAGTGATTGCAGGGGACACGAGACATACGGCCGGGTACTCTATCAACACTCGTTATGCTCAACGGGCATTCAACATTGGCGACAATATCGTCGTCTCTGTCGTCGGGTACATGGCTGATGGCAACACCCTCATAAAACGTCTCCAACAGCGTCTCGAATGGTACCACCATCAACACGCAAAGCCGATGACTGTGAATGCCGTAGCGAGGTTGATTCAGACGATGCTCTACGGCAAGCGCTTCTTCCCTTACTACGTCACCACCATCGTCGCGGGAGTCGACGAGAACGGAGTGGGTGCCGTCTACAGTTTCGATCCCGTCGGTAGTTATGAGCGCGAACAGTGCCGTTCCGCTGGCGCAGCGTCCAGTCTCATCATGCCCTTTCTCGATAACCAAGTCAATCTGAAGAATCAGTACGACGAGTCTGGCGAACCACTCAAAGCTACCCCGCTCCCCCTCGATACAGTCATCAATCTCTGTCGAGATGCCTTTACCAGTGCCACGGAACGACATATCGAGGTCGGCGACGGACTCGAATTTGCAATTATAACGAAGAATGGTGTGGAATGGAGAAACTTTGACTTGAAACGCGATTGATGGAATGAAAACAAGATGAGATGTTTGTGTCACAGAGAACTGAGCAAACGGTAGTAGAGTGTCTAGCACGCTAGCATAACGAAATCTTCTTTGGTGAAAATGGTACAATTTTTTTTTTTTTGGCTTCCTTGCTTATTATTCCTGCTTTATATAGAGTTTGCAACGGAAAGGGTCAATTTAAGCATCCATCGTTTTCAGGTTCTCAGACACTGTGAATGGCGCTTCCGTGGCAGCCTTGACCTCATCGACACTCACTCCCTCGGCAACTTCAATCAATGTCAATCCCTTCTTCGGGTCGACATCGAAAACACAGAGATCCGTGATGATTCTAGAGACACATTTTGGTCCCGTCAGTGGGAATTTGCACTCTTTCAGAATCTTTGGCTTTCCCTTTGAAGTGTGCTCCATCACAACGACCACCTTGGTCGCGGCCGGGTTGGCCACGAGATCCATGGCCCCTCCCATACCCTTCACTTTTCCTGGCAACATCCAGTTGGCCAAGTCACCGTACTGACTCACCTGCATAGCTCCCAACATGGTCAAGTTGATCTTTCCAGCTCGGATCATGCCGAAACTCTCGTGAGATCCGAAGAAGGAAGATCCAGGACGAACCGTCACGGTCTCCTTTCCGGCGTTGATGAGATCGGCATCCTCGGAACCTTTTTCGGGGTACTTGCCCAGTCCTAGAATTCCATTCTCCGATTGCAAAGTGATCTCGAGACCCTCCTTGATGAAGCCTGGTGCCAGCATTGGCATACCAATTCCCAAGTTGGCATACGTACCATCACCGAACTCTTGTGCTGCTCGCTTGACTATTCGCTCTCGCTTGGCTTGAGCGTCCCCAGATCCGAGTGATCCCATAGCCTCTTCCTTCGACTTCGAGAATGTGTATTTCTCATTTTCTTGTCCACTGTAGCTTGCACGATTCGATCGACGTAGATACCAGGAACGTGAACGGCGTTGGGATCGATCTCGCCATCCTCCACGATGTGCTCGGCCTCAACAACTGTGAGCTTTGCACTACGGGCCATGACACCGTTGAAGTTCTCCGCGGAGAGTCTGAATTGGAGGTTGCCCGATTTATCGGCTTTGAACGCCTTGACGATAGCATAGTCAGCCGAGATAGCCTCCTCCATAATGTAGTTACGGCCGTTGAATTGACGGCTCTCCTTCTTCTTCTGATAGGATTTGACTGTACCGTCTTTGTTGTAACGAGAAGGAATCTCACCAGACTCGATGATGGTACCCACACCGGCTGGTGTGAAGAATGCCGGCACACCCGCACCACCAGCACGGATCCTCTCGGCCAGAGTTCCTGAGGGTCAGGTCAAGTTCCATGTCACCACCCAAGTACATTCGCTCGAACGTCCTGTTCTCTCCGATGTAAGAAGACACCATCTTGATGACCTGTCCTGATCCGAGCAGTAGACCGAGACCACCGCCATCCACACCAGCATTGTTGGACACGGCAGTCATGTTCTTGAGATCCTTCTTCTTCAAAAGAGCCTCGATGAGGGTATCGGGTACTCCACAGAGACCGAACCCTCCTGACAGAAGAGTTGAGTCGGATTTGAAGTCAGAGACTGCCTCATCTGCGGAAGCATAGACCTTCGACTTTTGAAGCACCGAGCGAGACGAGGCAAATCCCTGCATAGTACAGCAAAGGACTTTGACCTGCCAGTGAGCCTCAGAGAGATGCTCATATCAGCGACGCTATGGGATATGGATTGTAGTACGCGCTCAAAGTGAAAGCCTGTGCTTCGGGGGTCACTTGTTGGAGGCTACCGAGCGAACTTCTCCGCCGGGACTCCACACGATCAAACTCCGAGGTGAAACCCAGTTTCCGCTTTCCGGCTGGTGCAGGGCAAGCCACGTCCTCTTTGGGTGAAGGAGTAGTGTGCAACACCGTCCGTACGGGGATATCAATCCACCCTGGCCAGCCCGTTGCCTCGGCCTATGTGTCCCTAGATCATGTCTTCCCGTTATGCGTCGAGGCCCCAGGAGCGTACTTTTCCTTGCACTCGGGCTCTGTTTTTTTACTCGTCACCTTCTATGAAGTGGCGAAACGCTTGACAAGTTACAGGACAGATGATACAGCCTTGTCCACTGATCCCTCGGCGCTGTCCCCCTGGAGATCAGATTTGCCAAGTCCATCCTTTGCGTATGTACAATTTGCGACCAACAGGCAGTATCTGTGTAATGCCGTGATCAATGCCAAGAGGTTGAGGCTACATGGCACAAGGGCAACGATCGCCGTTCTTGTGCCCGAGGAGTTTATCGCTGCCGAGATTGGTTCACCGACATATCGCTTGATGACGTCCTTGAAGGAGGTCGGAGCCACGATACATACTGCACCCCTGATCTCTCGCTTCGATGGACCCACGGATCTGACCTACACACATTCATTCATGAAATTGCAGGTATTCAATCTACCATATCGCAGGATCGTCTATTTCGACAACGATGGACTGATCAGTAAAAATATGGATGAGCTGTTCCTCCTGCCATCCGCCGATCTGGTCCTTCCCCAGGCCTGGTGGTTGCCGGAAGTCATGGGCAAGAAGCCCTTGTGCAGCGCTTTGATGGTGGTAGAGCCTTCCAAAGAACTTCACCAAAAAGCGCAAAAGTTGCAATCACTAGCGCTGGACACGGAGTACGACATGGAAGTGATCAATAAAGTCGCAGATGAACGGTCAGAATATTGCCACACAGGAGACATTTTCTTCTGTCGAGTCTATTTCGCACAACTGCCGGTCGAGCAAATTACTTGGACACGATCGAACAGAATGATCCGGCGGTAAAATGGAATGCGACAGACGAGTTTTCGAAAGCGTTCTATATACATTTCAGCGACTACCCTACACCCAAGCCCTGGAAAATTGATCAGTCCATGGAGGGTAGAGCAGCGTACTCTGAGGCTACCGAGCCGTGCAAATCACACGGCGAAGATGATCCCGAGTGCATCAGTGGACGGATATGGCGGGGACTATATGGTGATTTTCAAGCGGAAATGATGCAGTCATGTCCTAGTCAATACGAGCAATGGCCACCTATTTTACGAACAGCTAGTGATACATAGTGTCTTCTACACAAAATCGACTAGAGTCTCAATTGCCTGAACAATTGAATTTGCTGATCCCTTTTCAAGGCTCCTCGAGCTCTTCTCTGCGCCGCAACGTGCCTGATAGCATCGCCGTAGGTTTCTGGTATCAATTCTCGTCCACGAACCTCATGGTCTTCCTCTTCGTGTGTGACCAGCGAAGGCTCCGCGCTGGAAGATGGCTGACACAGCCGAGAAAACGTGTAATGGAAGACACTCGTCGTGCGGCGCTCGGATTCGTCTGGTGAGATGGTATCGGCCGTGACGGTCACACAGAAACTCTTCTCGTTCTGTGCCACTATGCGAGCACGAAAGTCGAGAATAGATCCGATCGGTACAGGATGTGCGAATGTTAGTTGTGACGAGGACAGAAATCTAGGACGGTGCGATAGATGAAGGTTGGCGGTAATGAATGCTAAATCGTATGACTCTTTCATGAGGAAGCCACCAAAGACGTTGTTTCGCAAATTGCGTTGGGCAGGATGGCAGATCAGGGCTCTACTCAGTTGTGTCTGGCGAGGTGTAATTGCACCCGCTTTGATTTTCGGTGCAAGATCGTCGAGCTCAAAGTTTGTCGACCAAGTCTGGTGGATGAATGCGGATTCTTCTGCTGTAGGCGCTCGACGAGATAGGTCAGCTTTCCTGGCAAGGGTAGCTTGTTCTTTTGCTTTCCTTCCAGCTTCATAAATCTGATGCTCCAAATGGTTTGTGAGCGCGAGAGTGTTGACTTTTGCAGCTTTTCCAGTCGTAGGATCACGAGCAACAAATGTGAACCTTGCTAGCATGATAGGGATCCAGCCATTGTCGTTGTCCTCTCGTTGCTCGCCTTCTTTCAAGGATGATTCTACTCTGACAGTAATTTCCATGGACGAAGATCCAACATAGGTGACATGACCGCTTAGTTTCATGTCTCGATCGATATCCAGGGTGTTTAGAAGGTCGATCCGATCGACACTCGCTGTCACAATAGCCAGTGGTAAAGTCCGGTGATCTTGATCATCACAGTGCTTGTAAGCAATAGCACCACTCAGTGCGTCGAGATCTTCTAGTAGCTTCCCGAGTCTCAGTCCTCCGAAAGAATTGATATAGTCCTCACGGGCTGTTGGATCAGTGGTGAATCTCAGGAATCCTTCTACATAACTGTCTTGCATTCTTTTTGAAAGTGGCACAGCCGGCGAGAGATCCTTGGTCTCCGAGCCATACGACTTGTATTTGTCTATTGCTTCATCTATGTCTTTCATACGCGTGGTCCATATCCGTTTGGTAAAACTCGTCCGTTCTGGTCTGGCAAGGTCACTTTGAAACCGGCGAGAAAATCCCGGGAATCTCCGGGGTATAATGAGAGACTTGCTGACAGTGTAGATGTGGTTTACACGGCGCTGAGCCATCATCTTGCTGGTAAAGCACTAGATCTGACCCTCAGGGATCGTTATACGAGTGTCCTCAAGTCACTGAAGACAAGGCTCCTGTTGGGCCATCTCGTGTGCCCGAGCTCGAGCCGGTGGTCGCAGCCACAATTTGTCCTCGCCCCCGCCATCTGATGGATGGTGTAGTTATCCGACAAGCTAGTGGACCTGCAGCATCGTACGGCTTCCCTTGACGGTGCTCACAAATTATTGCAATGTCAGGTCTTTTCAGTGCATTCTTGTATGAGCCAAGCACCCCCCCACAAACACCTTCGCCCTCGAAGACGGCTCAACTTGACCCCCATGACAGTGATCAATTGCTTACGAGCATACGCGAACGTCGGAAGGCGAATATAGCTTGTCCACCGAGACAGCTGAGAGCAAGAATTTCAAAGGATAACGTAGGACATACACTATCGAAGCCTGCTGAATCGCCGAGACGTAGGTCTCCTCGACGGATCTCGCCACCATCTACTCCGGATGTTTGCTTGACTACAATCAGATCAGGAGCGAAAAGAACCAGTAACGATTCGTTCGATGATATCCCATCGCTGAAAAAGAAGAGAAAAGCTTCTCGACCGTATGCTGATCCTTCTGTGTATGCACACCTTCCGCAGGATCTTAGCGATGTCTTGGCCCATAACTTGACCCTACTTCTAGTTGGACTCAACCCAGGAGTCATGACTGCCCAGACCGGGTTTCACTTTGCAAACCCGACTAACCTTTTCTGGCCTCTACTATATTCGTCGGGCATCATCGGCAGACCGATGAAAGCCTGCGAGTCTGCCTCAATCATACCTGAGTTCAATGTCGGCATAACCAACATAGTCAGAAGACCAACCGCTGAAGGAGGAGAACTATCGAAGGAGGAATGTGTGGCTGGCGCTGCTTCCTTGGAAGAGCTTGTCAGAATCTGTAGACCCAAGGCTATTGCTCTGACCGGAAAAGGTATCTGGGATGCCATGTTCCGCCATATTCATGGTCGCTCAATCAAGAAGAGTGATGAATTCAAGTTCGGATGGCAAGAAGAAACAATCGCACATGATCAGAAGACTGGGTACAGGTGCAATATGTTTGTGACTATGGGTACGTCCGGGCGCGTTGCAGCCTATAGCCCGGCGTACAAAAGAGAAGTTTTTGCTGAACTCGGTCAATGGGTCCAGATGGAAAGGGAAAGGGAAAAGGCTCTCTGCAGTGATGGAGTTCTGCCAAGCAAGGGACAGACCAAAATCAAGGAAGAAGCGGCAGAGAACAACATCGATGCCATAGCGGTTGAGTCATTCATGAAGCGAGAGGCGACTGATCATTCTGATGAGAGACCTGTCGAGGTCTGAGTCATGCAAGGCCAAGACTTTGTTCACAATGCATGACATATACAACGACCGTGGGAAGCATTCTGTGAAAAGCTGGCATATTTCATTTCATTACGCGTCATAGCATTACAGGCCATGTTCTTAGCGGCGATCCTTGCTTATGCGTGACATTCTAGTCACATCCTCGCGTCACGATTGAGCTCGTTCCTCCGTGAAAGTGCCGCCTGCTTACAGATTCGCCAGCAGTGTTCGTCTTAGTCTTCTCGAACCGTGTGAAAATAGAAGCATAGTTCATCGACCTCCGCGAAGAGCCAAAACAAGATGAAGGACGCTTCCTCCCTCTAGACCGAACTCTGTAGCGGTCTTCTCATCGTTCATTTGCTTGCCACCAAAGATCAGTCGCTGTTGTGGCGGAGGTATTCCTTCTTTCTCTTCGACTCTTTCCTTGATTCTGCTG
>JADGMU010000114.1:0-42622 GCA_016920895.1 Vaccinium myrtillus | reverse complement strand
TAACGAAAGAAGCTCATTATTTGGTTGCAGTTTTCGTCCCAAGTGTCCAAGACCGGAGGACTCTAATAAGAGAGGCTTTCCAATTGAAGGTGTTCGTATTTTGCCAATTTAGGCCGATTTTGCCCTCCAATTTGGGATTTCGCCTGTTGGTTTTCTTGTGGTTAATGTGCCATTCGAGGGGCTGTTTGGTATTTTGGTTTCCCTATTTAATAGTATTTTGCAAAGGGGTGTTGTTTGCTCTCCCATTCTGGTGGGATGGTGGAATAATTTTATCTTTTAGATTTCTCGTAGAAGAAGAAGAAGCGGTGAACCACGGCCCTCCATCACAGCGTCCAGATGCACCATTACAGTGTATTGGGTAATTTGGATGGGATGGTGGAGTGGTGGAGACGACCCTCCATCACCACCGCAGAGAGAGGAAGACGATAGAGGACACGAACTCCCAATTTCGTCCCTCTGCGTACAGCGACACCTTCGGGTCCAACATCCGTTCGCCGATTTGCCCCACTGCCATTTTGCCCCGCCGTTTCTGTGTTGAACAGAACAAAAGAGAGAGAAGAAGGCGACGCGACCCCGACACCGGACACAGGTTGCTCCTCTCTCTCCCTCTCGCGCTCTATCTAGATGACTAGATTTTCATAGACCCAAAATTTCAGAAACCCTAGATTTCCTCTTGATTTTGATACACCCTAGATTTCTCTTCTTTCTCTCTCTCTACACCAGAACTACAATTGAATTCTCTCTTTGGAAGCGATCAAAATTTATCTCAGGTATTTCAGTTATCATCTGGGTTTGTGTAAAATCAGGGTTTTAAGGAAGGGAAACACATGTTGGAGATATTTGGTGATTTGAAAGGCTTAAAATTGCAAGAGACTTGAAGGAGAAAATCTAGAAATTGTTCACATGGTTAATTTCTTATAGAGCTCGTACACGGTAAGGGTTGCGCTTTCCAGATTGTATGACCTTTGATAGTCTTCATGAAAGTCTCCAGGATACATTTGGCTTAAAAATAGGATGCTTAGCATGAATGCATCACACAAGATATAACTAACTAGGCTGTTTTACTGAGGTTAGCGTGCACTGGATTACTATTGTTTTCATTTACAAGTTGATATTCAACAAGGATTACTATGCTATTTGGCGAAATATTGTAGAAAAATCAACTGGGCACAGTAAATAACTGATTTTCTTCTTTATGGCTTAAAGGAAGTATGAAGAGATCTGTGCTACTCGTGGAGGAATTTTGCTTCATCACTAACAACACTTATACTAGCGAAATTAAATACACTGTGCTTGATCCTGGTTGTCATCCTATGCGTTGGTGTATTGGGAAGCAAACGGCCGGTATCCTTTCACTATGAGTGCAGCACCTAGACGTTCGTTGTGAAACAAAGACAAAGGTTTGTTGTTTAACGAATGTAGTTGATAGTGTACCTTTGTTTCTTCTTTTGTTTCACTATTGAAGCATCTTTTCCCACACTTTGAACTTCGTTTATCTACAGTAACCAGATAGGTAGGTTATTCGTAGGTATCATCCAACAAATAATCAATTAGTTTGAAGTTCATATCTTCTTTACCATTACTATCTTGTATGGATCTAGGGGAGAAAACCAAGCAACATGTCTCATTATTTCCATCATAGCTTCTGTCTTCGTTATTTTGTTTATAGAAAACTAAGTTACTAAATTGACGATTCATTCTGTTATTCCTCTTATTGCATGTGATTGAGTTATGCCATGGTGCCTTCATCTCGCTCAAGTGAAAAATTGGCCCTTCATGCATTCAATTAGTGGATTCGCAGGAATTTTTGGTGTGTTGTTCCTTCTGTTTCAGTTGTCAAGCATGCAAATAGTTTTACAAGATGTGCGCTATAATTCTTCATAGTTTCCCATCACGGAAACTAGAAGGAAATACTATTCAATGTTTACTAGAAGTTACTGTTGCATGGTAACATCAAAGATACAAATTAACTGGGAGCTTTCCAGTCGAGTTCATCAAATTTCGGGTCCTTAAAAAGCCATTCTCTTTGTCATTCGTGGGCAAAGAAAAATGAATGTAGTTGATTCAACATAGTTTTTCTTTTAATTGACAATGCGTTCTGTCGTCAACAAGCAGTGGCCGACAAGGCCCTTTTCCCTAAATCTCTTCGGAAGTGAAGAGGACAGGGTTCAAACACGTTCGATAAGATTCCCCCGAGGATAGGCATTTACCGAAGGCACTGATATTCTGGAGTCTCTCATTTTCTCCTCATGGATGACTATTCTTGTTTTACCTGGAGGTATCTTTTGAAAAATCAATTAGAGTTACCTCAAATGTATTGTGCAACTAATATGAGCGGTAGATTAATCATGTATTTTTTTATGCTGTTAAAGGAGTCACAACTTTGTTCTATCAAGGTATCTGTTTTAGACTTTTAGTAGTTACAATGCAATTTACTGAGTTGAACTCACTCAAAAGTTTCTTCATCCAGCCGGACCAACCCTCTCAATACTACTACTGTTCAAGACATTTGTAGTTCTGATCTATATTGTGTCTACAAGATAATGTCTTTCTCACTGTGGTTGCTTCTGTTCAATACCGAGCCTTGGCTGAAAAAGCTTCTGATGCATTCTATAAAGCTAAGCAACACAAAGGCGCAAATCCAGGCCTATGTCTTTGATGGTAATGTTGGCTTTTTCGACATCTTATTTGTATTGTTATCAAGTGAACATGCTATCAAGTGTTAGTCTGCCCTCATTTGTTGCAAAGTTTGTTGTTTCTCTTAGAAATCATACTGTGTGATTATTACATCTTGAGAGCTTGTTGATTTTATTTTGCTAGATAGTTCCTTTTTGGAAGTAACTTTGAGAATGGTTCTGATATTTTTTTTTTTTTGGGTTCTGTTAACATCTTTAATATTGAGATTTTGCTGTTAACATCTTTAATATTGAGATTTTGCTCGACTTGTACTTGTTTGGTGCAGTTCAATTATATGGCTTCCAGATGTATTTAACTTTCGATCTTTCTAAAAATGCCAAACTTTGTAGGCATCATTATAATGGCATTACGAGTCCCGTTCGTGCGCTAGGATTATGAGCGGCACCACGTCATTTAAGTCAGCATGGATCTTTCTGCTATGTATTGACTCCTGGAGGGGCAGGACAAAATATTGGTAGGTCAATCCCCGAGGAAAAGGACATCTTGTCCACAAACGAGACTACGCTTTTGACGCTGCATTCCAGCACTTACCAAATGCTATCTTTGTATATATAACTGCACTAGACCATCTACGTCCTTCATATGTGTAATCCTTTATACTGGCTACTTTGGCATCTAATTATGCACTCTCACCTTGCATGTGAATGATTGCTAAACACATTAGTCAATGTACATGGCTATATTCACAATTAATTTGGCTTTCATGCAATATTAACTACTTCCAAAAACAAATAAAATCATTATGATTTTATATTTACAAACACAAGAAAGAGAATTGATTTACATTTCCGACGTAAAAAAAAAAAATTTAATTAATTAGGCATCTTGTACAAAAAAAAAATCATTATGATTTTATCTTATGAGATTTAAATACTTATTAATCCATCCTGAAATTCAAATAAACCTCAAACTACCATTTCTCTCTCCTAATTATCCTACTATTTCTCTCTCTTAATGTTGGTACCAGATCCTCTGTGCCCAAAACCCCACTTGCTTTTGGGTTGTTGGATTGTGATTTTTGTTTTTATATTTTAATATTTATGGGTGATCCAATGACCGGAAAATCCCTCGGCACAGGGGTTTTTCGGCACAGAGGATCTGGGCTCCTTAACGTTTTCCTAATTTATCTCAATCACTATCTCCTATCTTTTTAAATCTTTCTCTTCCATAATCTTCTCTCTCCTACTCTCACCTAAAATCTCAAAACAAAATAAAAAATAAAAAAAAGCTTTCTCATGACATGAAAAGTTCTTATGACAATGAACACAAAAAAACATGATAAATTATTGAACAATCTTAGACTATGTTAAAAATCAACAATGCTATATGCAAGGAAAAGATTTGCAGAGAATCACGCAGGGAATGCCCTGTAGGACCCAGTACGGATCTCGAACGGCTAATCTGAATCGCTCAAGAATTTTAGAAACGCATTTCGAGTGGGCCCGCCAAAAACCAGCTCCATCCGATATGTGTAGATGCTCGATCCAAATTTTCATTTTTTCTTCTTTCATCCGAGCCATTAAAAAATGGAAGTTTGGATCAAGCATCCACACATATCGGATGGAGCTGATTTCTTGCAAGCCTGCCCGAAATGTGTTTTTAAAATTTTTGAGCGGCTTAGATCAGCCGTTCGGGATCCGTACTGGGCCCCGTAGGGCCTTCCCTGCGTGATTCTCTGCAAATCTTCCTTGCACATATCATTTTTGGTTAACAATATGATAAATTAATTAATCATCTTAGACTACGTAAAAAACATGATAAATTACTTAATATACTTTTGTTACTAGTCCACCATGAAACATATGGTAAATTAATGCACCCAAGCCAAAACCATGAAAAACATGGTTGAATCATGTGTTGATTTATTATGTTTACTATGCCAAATCACCGAAGTTTCAAAGTGGTAAACCAATGAACCATCTTTTATTGTATCAAATCACTTAATATGAAAAATCTATAAACCATGTTCACATGTCATTTATTTTATACAGTGAACATGGTTTACTGATTTACCACTTTTACTTTGTCAAATCACCAAAATGGTAAATCAGTAAACCATATTCACTGTATGAAATAACCATCTTTTAAAGGACATATGAACATGGTTTATTGATTTACCAATTTTATTGTATCGAAGAAAAACACCAGCCTTGAACCGGGGGAAAAAAAAAACAACCATTGAATCCAAAAAAACAATCAAAATTGCATATTCATAGTCTCAACTAAGACCTTATACATAAAGAAGAAATGAAGGGCCTTACATAAAAACAGAATGAGGACAATAACAAGGACAAAGCACAACCATGGCTTGGAATAATTTATATTTTCCAGCGGACTTCGATGAAATTTTCTGTCGTTGACAGCAATTTTTCAATTCCCCGGATGAATCTCTTCATCTTGTTAATGCCTCTCTGTCCCCCACTGTTGGAGTTGGCCGATTGCCGACTTGTTGGTGCCGCCTCTTGGCTGAGATAAAGAGAAATGAATAAATTTTTTTTGTAACAAGAAAGAGAAGAAGAACGAAAGGAAAGAGTAGTCAGATAAATGCAAATGAAGTTGGTAATGGAGGCTTTGTTGAAATATGATTTATGCTAATCCCGATTCCCTTGTTGAAATATGATTTATGCTAATCCCGAAATTCGGGGATCGACAAAGAGGGAGATGACGTGATTAAGAAATGGTATGAATTAATGGAATAGAAACAGAATCCCACCCATTTAGGGGATGTGATGATAATCCCTGAAATTTTGGTAACATTATACAAGTAATGCAAAACTAATAAAGGAAAAGATAACTAGTCTATCCTACAATAAATATGCTAATAATGGTTTTAATAAGGGTATAATGGTCCGATTATACAATTTCAGGATGTAATCATAACTAGTGATGACGTCAAGGATGGAAACATAAGTAGGATTCTTAGATAGTATGCCTAATTAAAATTCTCAAAAAAAAAAAAAGTGAAAATTGATTTTCTCACTACTCCTCATGTACTAGAGTGCAAATTTGTTCACCGTCGTCTAATAATAGGGTGAACAAAACCCTTAGGCCTAGTCTTTCAAAAGATCACCCCTTGATTTTATCAAATGAGGAGGAGGGTTGATAAAATCTTAGTTTTTTGGAATGCCAAAAAGTTGAGATTTTATCAACTCGCCTTCTCATTTGATAAAATCAAGGGTGATTTTATCTTTGATAAAATCAAACAAGAAACTCAGCCTTACTCGATTACTGAAATGGTGTGGGATCCACATTTGTGGTGAATCCCAACACAAAGTAAGTATAATGCTTACCAAAAAGTGTATTGATTCTGTGAATCTCACACCATTTTAACCAATTAAGGTTAGGGTTTTGTTCACCCTCTTTAAGTGAGGGTGAACAAATTTGCACTCTCTGTACTCTCTTCTCTTTTGTTTACACCTAATTAATTAGGGTGTGTTTGGTTGGATAGAATGGACATTGGAATGGAATGGTCATCCCAATGAAATTCCATTCCTATGTTTGGTTTATCTAAAATTTAACGAATTGTCATTCCAAATGGAATTCACATTCCCTCAATAAAAGAAATAATCATTCCATTAGAAAATGCAAGGATCATTATTCCATTCCTCTGCATCAACGGCAATTGATTGTGGAGCCTCTCTCTCTAACATCTCTCCTTCTCTCTAGAAAAAACCTAAAACCTTTACAGCTTTTCTGGGGGGAGGGTGGTTTGCTGCCGCCACCTCCTCTCCAACCCCCCCCCCCCCCTTCTCTCCTCCGTAGCCTCTCTTGGACCTCCTCCTCCAACGATCCTTTCCGACTTCCATCCACTACCCCACCACCACTTTTATCACTCTCCCTCCACAGTTTCGATCTCCACCCTTTTCTTCCGGCTGTGTGGGGTGAGATCTGGTGTTGATTGGAGATTGAGGCTCGGTTTGGAGCTTCTTCGACGAATAAATTACTGGACCCGGCGGCGGCGGCTATGGTGATAGTTTTCTGATACCGGATGTTTTTTTATTTTATTTCAGTTTTGATTTTTTGTTTTTGTTTTGGTTGTTTACCCCTTTCATAAGTGGTTTATTAGCCCCTTTTCGAGTGCTTGTTCTTCGATTTCATCTTGTGTTTAGTGTTTGGGTTTGAGCTGTTTTCCCTCGGGATCTCTACTAGCAAATCGTGGACTGGTTCCTAGCCCAGCCTTGTTATTGGTCTGCCTCGAGCAGTGCCTCAAGCAGGGGTGCCACCGTCTAGATTTTGATAGTTTTGGTTCATTCCTGTTGTTTGTGATGAAATCTGTACTACCCTCGGGCATTTTCCTGAACGGAATTGACATTTTCAAAAAAAAAAAAAAAATTTATTTCATTCCTCTCTAATTATTGATGTCATACCAAATTGCTACTGCCACATCAAAATTCACTATTGCCACTCCAAATTCACTATTTACACTCCAAAATTTACTATTGCCACTCCAAATTTACTATCCTCATTAATTCCTAAGCATAACCAAACATGGGAATGGGATGGTTATTCATATCTTATTACATTTTCATTCTATCTCAATCTTCATTCCATTCCAACCTCCATTTCATTCCAATAAATCAAAAACAACCTTAGGGTCTTATGGGGTGGAGTGGAGGATAACATTGTATATAGTCGCAAATAAATTCAGACATCAATATATAAATATTAATATATTTCTCTTGAATATTAATACTCCTCCAGCATATTATCATCTGGCCATAGGATTGAGAATAACATTTTTCATCTAGTAGTATAAATCTACTGGATTACCTTCTTTTATGTGTACAAAATTAAACTGATCATAATCTTAATTTAGGCATACAAAAATATTTGTTTACAACACCTCTAATGTGACACTGCATAATCAGATAGAAATTTGAGTAATTAGATATATAAATTATTGAATTAGTAGACTTCTCTTCTCTTCTAATAATATAGAGTAGAAGTACATTTCAAAGTTTCCTCTTCCACAACTTTCTTGTCAACCTTATGATAAGTCCTCAATATTGTAGATATCCGGGGCTTATCTAACTCATTTTGCTCACACACACACGCGATTTTGCGCCTTATATGTTTGATATGCGCGTAGTGTTGTTTTTGTTAGTTGCAGGTGAAACACGTGAATAAGCGCATTTTGGAGCGCATTGGGAACCATCCCAAGTTATCGAGGGCCACGTGCCCCACTGCACACCAACTCCGGGCCTCAAGAGCCAAGAAACGATGATTTGGCTAGGGTCCAGAAGTCAAAAAGTCACAAAGACAAGCCGATGGCTTGGAAGCCGTGCCGCACGCTCACATGGACTCCCGGTGAATTCGGGAGTGATCAAGCACCCACACGACCAAAGGTCACCTCCCCCGAAGACCACACAACGTATTCAAATGCTTTGGAAGAGGCCCGGAGGCACGCAAGGCGATGGGAGTGACCGAAAGAAGTTAATTCATCATAAGGCACATCTGGATCAATCCATAGGAAGGAGTGGATCAATCCACTCATGTAAAAAATCCCAACAGCAAATTTTGGATTGATCCAGTCCAAGAGTGGATTGATCCACTCAAGCCCAACTCTGCATCAGCAAATAGTGGATCGATCCAGTCCAATAGTGGATCGATCCACTTCACTCCAAAAGTCCACCAGAGCATCCTGGATCGATCCAGTCCAATAGTGGATCGATCCACATCATCCCGGGCAGCATATTTTGTGCACTTTTGGCACTTTCCTATGTGAGTGCTTTATAGATATTTGTTGGAGAGAGGAATGAGAGGATAAAAATAGACTCTCCTCTATCCTTCTTTCTCACTTTTCACTCTTTCAATTCCCTAGTTAAGTTTTGCTCTCCATTGGAGAGCCTTTCAAGCATTATCTCTCTAGAATTCTCCCGTAAGTTTTCTTCTCCCATAGTTTTATCGTGTATTAAACTTGTTGCTCTCGTGTAGATCGTTCAATATATGTAGTTTATTTTCAATTCCATCAAATACTTAGTTCTTGTGTTTGTCTTGTTATTTTCTTAGAAAATTCATGTTTTTAGTAGTTGTTTATCAATTTCTCAAAGTATAAAGTGTTAGGCAAACCTAGGATTAATCATAAAAATCAATTTTTAGAGTTATTAAACATGTTTTTGGTTTCTACAAATTCCTAGGCTTTATTTCTAGCATAATGTGTGAGTAGTTTAATAGGCTTAGTCATGGGGTGATTAGCACTCCATGACTTGGGATTAATCCATTCATCTCATGTTAAGGCATACATTGCTTGTTTATCAAATATTAGGGGGTTGCACTTTTATGTACCAAAGAGTGGGTTTGTTAATCCCTTTGATCACCCGTAGCCAAGAGCTTGGCTACTTGGCACGTGTGATGCTTTGGG
Organism: Vaccinium myrtillus; assembly: GCA_016920895.1. Taxonomy (NCBI): domain Eukaryota; kingdom Viridiplantae; phylum Streptophyta; class Magnoliopsida; order Ericales; family Ericaceae; genus Vaccinium; species Vaccinium myrtillus. Next base: position 33,564 of record JADGMU010000114.1, on the reverse strand, counting down.
CGATGTCAACCCATCCGTTTGCAAAATGTACCAAAGGCCCCTAATCTTTGGTAAACACATTTTCTTGTAAATGGTTTTAAAATATAAATCCTCCGTTCGGGGGCATTTAGCGATGCCCCGAGCCGGTTATCAAGAGGGGATGGATTAACCCGAGTCATGGTAGTTAAATACCCCTAGACTTTGCCTTAGTTTAATTTGTTGTTTTTAAATCTCCGAGTCGTTCTTGAAGTCGATAGAATTCCACTAAACAAATTCCAAAAGCCAAGTTTGCCGCTTTAAGGCTAAAACCATCATTTGCGAATCAACCATCACGCGCGGCGCATTCGGTCTCTGTGGATTCGACCCGGTCTTACCGATTTTGATGCTACGCGATACCTAAACCCTACACTTGGGGAAACAACATTTGATATACAATCCAAGGTCGCAAGCACCTTAACAAAGCTTGCTTACTTTTAAATTGTTTTAGCGTAATTTGAAAAGAGAAATGGAAGAGTTGAGTACTTGAGTGGGATATAAAGTTAAAAGGAAAGGTCTCGGCCAAACAACAGTGTAAAAGAAAATGGCAAATGCTAAAGTTGCAGCTTAGGTTGGGAAGAAGGGGTCATGCCCAGTCGTTACCTTCAGGGTTCTGGAATTAGTTGAGGTGCATGCAAGTTGGCCCGGACATCCAATTATCAAAAAAAATAATAACAATAATAAAGTTGCAGCTGAGGTGGGCACATTTTCTTCTAGACGAAACAAAGGGAAGGCATTGACAATCAAATTTGCATGAAAGGTTCACAAAGTTGAGCAGAGACGGGTTTTTGTATAGCATGCTTTTTGTCTCATGCTCATTTTTTGAGCCAAAAGTAGCGTGTTTTGACAAATGGATTATTTTATTTTTTTTATACCAATTACAACCTCAAATTGAAATCTTTTGAACGTTATAAATTATTCATACGATACATAAATTTTATCCAACGGCTGAAATGATCCATAAAATGAATCAACAATTCAAAACAAAGAAAGTTTGGACAGGGCCCAAAAAAGACAATCTAAAACAGACCGAAATCGGATTGTCCAGTTTATTTATAGTACCGAAGAGGATCCAATTCCGAATGCAAAAAAGAGGATGACAACATTGTTAATGTATCTCCATGTATTTAGTATAATCTTCTATTTTAGGGCAGATTACGTTGACCATATAGTATCATGATCTTGCCTTGTAATCGTTGCCTTTTTAGGCTCTTGTAATCTTTTCCTTCCTAGGCTTTATATTTTCCTTTTTAGCGTTAGGTTTTCTCCTATTTAAATCATGTAATAGTCTAGGTTTATTTATTCAGAAATACAGACTTCTCTTATTCATATCATGGTATCAAAGCCAGTCTCTTACCTCTGTCAATCTCTGTTAAAAGCTCTGAGCTCTGCCTCTTCTTATCAGTCTCTCCCTCTGCCTCTATAAAACCTTAAGTCAGCAAGCAACCTTCACCAAAACACCTCTCGATTTATCCTCTCTCTCTTTGCCTACCACTAAAACCCTTCTCTCTTTTCTCGATATCCTCATATACAGTTTCAGAACCTTCACCGAACCACATACTACACCGGACCTTCACCGAACCACAGCTACAACCCCAACACTCACCAGAGACCATTGTACTACACCGGCAAGTATCGCCGGACCTTCGCCTGTCTCCGTTAACTCTCGCCAGATCTCGTCAACCTCCGGCAACCCCCTGATCATACTCGCCGGCCCTTCGCCTATCTCCGTCAACTCTCGTCGGATCTCGTCAACCTCCGGCGACCCCCTGATCATATTCGCCGGACCTCTACAAACTTCCGATGACTCTTGAACTGCTTTCTTTGATTCTGTTGGTCTCAAATCTTCAAGACCCAATGAGTTTTGGGCACTCACAGCACCCTGTCTGATCTCTGAACTTCTTTCGGCATCTGTTCTGGTATTGCTACCTTGGTATTCTCACATTTTATAGTTGCTCTATTTGTTCTGGTTCAGGTTCTGTCTTTGCTCTGAAATCTGTTTGGCACTTTTGTATTTGACTGCTATTTCTTATTAGCAATATGTCTGGAGATAAAAATCAGGCTATTAGTGTCCGTCTGACTGGTAACAATTATTCCTATTGGGCACATGTGATGAAAAATTTTGTTGTTGGTAAAGGGGTGCGGGGACACGTGGATGGTTTGACACCGCAACCGTCGTTTGATCCAAAAGCTGAGGGATATAATGCCACTACTATTGAAAAATGGACCATCGAAAACGCCCAAATTCTCACTTGGTTTCACAACTCCATGGAACCAAGTATTGGGATGAACTTTTCAAAGTATGACACATCTAAGAAAGTCTGCGATTATTTGAAGGGCATGTATCTAGAGTCTAATTTTGCCATACAGTATGAACTTGAGTGGTCTATTCATAATGCTAGTCAGGGTGATAAGACTATTCAGGAATTCTATAACGAAATGACTAGTTATTGGGATCAGTTAGCTTGCATGGAACCTGCTGCTTTACGTTCATAGGTTGAGCTTATTGAGTATTGTGAGCAACGGAGGTTGGTCCAGTTCCTTATGCCTCTTCGAGCCCAGTTTGAGCCCCTTCGCGGAGCAATGCTACATCGTTCTCCTCTACCTTCTGTGGATGTGGCTGTTCACGAACTTATTGCAGAAAAAACCCGGTTCAAAGTGGCTAGTATGGCTTCTCCCTCACAGTCAGTTTTTTCTGCTCCGTCTGCCTTAGTTCGTTCGCCTTCAGCAGCCCTGGTGCCCACTCCAGCCTCACATCTTATTCAGTCTACGGGAAAGCCCAAACCCCAATGGTCCCAAACACCCGTGGATGAGTGCAGCTATTGTCACGAGAAGGGTCATTGGAAGCATGCGTGTCCTAGGCATCTCCAGCCTAAAGGACGTAATGTTTCTCAGTCAACTAATTCTTCAGCTCGTCGGCCACCACAGCAGCATTCTCGCCCTCCTGCAGCTTTGGCAACATTTTCCACCAGCAGCACTCCTCCTCCTCCCCCGTTTGATTTTGAGTAGTTTCAGCAGTATCAGGCTTATATGGCAGCCATTCAGGGAAATTCTTCCCAAACTTCTACCCTAACTACTACTATCTCAGGTTTGCATGGTGCTTACACCACATGTATCTTACCCACCACCTGGCTATTTGATTCTGGTTCCTCTCATCATATGACTCCTGATTTGTCTCTTCTTAGTCATTGTATGTCTCTTGTTTCTCCTATTAGTATTTCTACTGCCAATGGCTCTCCAATGAAGGTTGTTTCTATTGGTTCCATCCTCCCTACTACATCTTCTTCTCTATCTATTCATAATGTTTTTTATGTTCCTCAATTGACATTGAGTCTTCTTTCGATTAGCCAGTTGTCTGATTCCGGTTTTGATGTTATCTTTTCCTCTTCTGGTTGTGTTTTGCAGGATTGGGATTCCAGGAAGCAGATTGGGGCAGGCCGTAGAGTTGGTGACCTCTATATCTTTGATAAGCCCCAAATGTTGTTTATAATCCGGGCTTATCTCTCTCATTTTGCACACACTTTCGCATTTAAGTACTTTGAATTGTTTGATATTGCGCGTTTTGTGTGTTTTTCCAAGTTTTAGGTAAAATGGAGTAAAAGGTGCGTCCAAAGCTCCAAATAATCCCCGGTTGTATCCGGAAGTATCCAAGGCCCCGCAATGCCGTGGAGGACAATCGCCGAAGCTTAGAAGTCGATTCAAGAAGCTTTGGAAGGTTCAAGCAAGGCCCGGAACAAAGGAACAAGAAATCTAGAGTTATGAGCCTTGAGAAAATCTGACCAACCGATAGAAAAAGGCTCATTTCTCTCAAGATACAAAGGCTATGAAGATGAAGTCAATTGGGTTTGAAAGTAGACTCATAGAGCTTTCCAACGGTTCAAGAATCACCTCATTCCGAGTTCGGACGAAGCCGGGGCGTGCCCGCGAAGTTGGATCAAAAATCTGCCCGAACAAACACTTTTGGATCGATCCAGAAGTAATGTGGATCGATCCACATGAATCAAAAATGGTCCAGACTCATCTGGATCGATCCATGATGAAGTTGGATCGATCCACACTTCAAAAAATCATCTGGATCGATCCAGACCTATAGTGGATCGATCCACTTCATGCCCAATGACCACCAGACAACCTTGGATCGATCCAGACCCATCATGGATCGATCCAAACCCCTCCGGGCATCATTTTTTGAGCACTTTTTGTACTTTCTACTTATGGAAAGTTTCTATTAAAAGCATTATAGGATATTTTGAGAGAGATGGAAGGTGTTTGTTTATATTTCCCTCTCCCCCTCTCTCCTCTCTTCTCCTCCTCCTTAGTCTAGTTTAGCTCCTCCATTGGAGGATTTTGAAGCTTTATCTCTCTAGATTTCTCAAGTAAGTTCTCATTTCTAGTTAATTTGTCAAGGTTTATTGTTGTAGCTACAATCATTCTCTCTATATAAATCTAGTTTATTTGTGTTTTTATTGGTTAAATCTTGTTTTTCATTTCCTAGCTAAATCCTTCTTAAAACTCTAGTTTTTATTGGTTGTTTGTTATTTCTCTAAGGTTTAAAGTTGTTGGCAAGTTTGTTATCATCGTTAAAAATCACTTTTCAAAGTTATTGGTCATGTTTATAACTTCCTTAATTAAATTAATTAGTCTTTGCCTAATGAGTGAGTAGTCAATTAGGTAGGGTCATGGGGTGATTGACTCCCCATGACCAAGGTTAATCCAGTTCCTCGCGCAATTTAAAAAAGGCTTTCAACTTTTGTCGAGCAATGAATCGGGATTCACTTTTACGAATCAAAATTAGGGTCTGTAAACCCCTTTGATCGCACGTCGCCCGGGGCTTGACCACTTGGTACGTGCGATGCTTAGGGATAGAGCGACTCAAATGTTTGTCTAAATGGCACAAGAATCCTATTCTTTGTGGAACGCATTTTTCTAGGCGATGGTTTAGTTTCTAAACCATTTGCTCGGGTGCACCTAATGGTGGCTCGAGTCAGTTACCGAGCGTGAGGATTTGGTTAGCTTTGGTTGTGATCGTTATGAACCCCTAGGCTTTACCTTTGTTTAAATTAGTCTTTTTAATCTTCCGAGTCATTCATGAAGTTAAGTGAATTCCACCAACCAAAATCCAAAAGCCAAGTTTGCCGCTTTAAGGCTAAAAACTTCATTCGCAAGACAACTCTCACGCCGGGTGCGTTCGGTCCCTGTGGATTCGACCCGGTCTTACCGGTTATTATGCTACTGCCGACCTAGCCCTACGCTTGGGGCGACACCATTTACGACACAATCCAAGGTCGCAAGCAATCTTGGAGCATTTGCATATCCCACCAGTCCTCATCCACTACTCCGTCATCTTTTCGTTTAGATAATAAATCTTCTCCCTGTTATCTTTGGCATTCTAGATTAGGGCATTTGTCTAGTGAGCGTCTGAAACTTTTGGTTAAATCCGGTCATTTGGGAAACATTTCTATTAGTGATATTTCTGCCTACAGTGGTTGTAAGTTTGCTAAAATGACTGCTTTACCTTTTAATAAAAGTTCTTTTGTTTCTACTTCTCCCTTTCAGCTTGTTCATACTGATTTGTGGGGTCCTTCCCCAGTTGTCGCTAAAGGTGGTTTTGTTTACTATGTTTCTTTTGCGGATGATTTTAGTCGGTATACATGGGTGTACCTAATGACGCATAAATCTGATTTCTTTCAAATTTATCAAAGTTTTCATGCTATGGTTCAAATTCAGTTTTCTGCATTTATTAAAATTCTTCGTTCTGACTTGGGTGGGGAATACTCTCTTTCTGAGTTTGATAAATTTTTAGACACCCATGAGACTATCCATCAGTCTTCTTGTACTGATACTCCTACTCAAAACGGTAAAGCTGAAAGAAAGCATCATCATCTTCTTGATACTGCTCGACCTTTGCTATTATCATCCTATGTTCCTTCTCTTTTTGGGGGAGAAGCTACTCTCACTACAGCCTATCTTCTTAATCGGATGTCCACTCATCTTCTCTCCGGTAGCTCTCCTTATGAGCAGCTCTATGGTCAGGTTCCTAACTACTCTCTTCTTAAGGTGTTTGGTTCCACTTGCTTTGTTCTTCTTCCCAAGAAAGATCGCACTAAGCTCAGCGCCTGTTGTGTCTTAGGCGTTTTTCTGGGATATGGAATTAATCAGAAAGGCTATCGGTGTTATGATCCTGTAACCAAAAAGTTGTATGTATCTAGGCATGTCGTCTTTTTAGAGTGTCTTCCTTATTTTACTCTTCCTCCCAAAACTACTCCTGTAGCTAAGGAGGTTTTGATCTGTATTGACCCGTTTCCTGTAGATGTGCCTATTGACGAATATACCTCTACTCTTGAGGTCTCTGATATTTCTACAGCTCCTCGTCACCGCCCTCCAACCACTCAGGTCTACACCCGCCGTCCAACTTCTCTTTCTGCTCCCCCATCTGCCTCTGAAGATCCTGATCCGCCTGCTCGCAAGTATCCTACCCGTGATCGTCATCCTCCGGTAAAATATGATTTTTCTAATACTTGTTTCTCCTCTTCATACCAATCATTTCTTTCTCGAATTCACACTTATTTCGAGCGTAGGTCCTATAAAGAAGCTTGTCAAGATCCCAATTGGATGGATGCCATGAACGCTGAACTCGCTGCTCTTGCTCAAAATCACACTTGGGAGTTGGTCCCACTCCTGCCTGGAAAGAATCTTATTGGTTGCAAATGGGTCTACAAGGTCAAGACTCGTTCTGGTTGCTCCTTGGAACGGTACAAATCTCGCCTAGTCACTAAAGGTTTTTTTTCAGGAGTATGGCATTGATTATGAGGAGACCTTTGCTCCCGTCACTAAAATGACCATTGTTCGCACCTTGATCTCTGTTGCAGCTATGAACCAATGGCCTCTTTCTCAGTTGGATGTGAAGAATGCCTTTCTCAATGGCTCTCTCTCCGAAGAGATTTATATGCGCCCTTGACCTGGCTTCTCTCATCCCTCCGGTACTGTTTGTCACTTACGTCGGGCTCTCTATGGTTTGAAACTATCCCCTCGCGCTTGGTATGCACGATTTCAAGCTGTGGCTGTTCAGATTGGCTTCAAGCCAAGTATGCATGACTCTGCTCTCTTTCTTCGTCGTACTTCTCATGGTCTGGTTCTTCTGTTGCTCTATGTTGATGATACGATCATCACCGGTTCTGATACTGTTGCCACTAGTGACGTCAAACGTCATCTCTTCGGTGAGTTTGAAATGAAAGACTTGGGCCCTCTTTAGTATTTTCTTGGCATTGAGGTTGCTTCTTCTCCTCAAGGGTATCTTCTGGGGCAATCCAAGTATGCTTCTGATATTCTTCATCGCGCTCATCTCACTGACACCAAGACTGTTGATACTCCCCTTGAACTTCATTCCAAGTTCTCTGCTTCGGATGATGTTCCTCTTGAGGATCCTACGGAATACCGTGAATTGGTCGATTGTCTGGTTTATCTTACTGTGACTCGCCGGATATTGCCTATGTTGTTAATATTATTAGTCAGTTTGTCTCTGCTCCTCAGTCTACACATTGGGCGGCTCTATTACGCATCATCCGTTATGTTCGTGGTACTCTTCATCAGTGTCTTCTACTTTCTTCTACATCTAGTTTGACACTTCATGCTTATGCCGATGCTGATTGGGCCGGGGATATTAGTGATCGCAAATCTACCTCCGGCCTTTGTGTTTTCCTCGGTGATTCTCTTATCTCCTGGCGAAGTAAAAAGCAATCTGTTGTTGCTCGCTCCACCGCTGAAGTTGAATATCATGCTATAGCTCACGCTACGTCTGAACTTGTGTGGCTTCGCTGGCTTATCTCTGATATGGGTGTTTCTGTCACTTCCCCCATGCCTCTTTATTGTGATAACAAGAGTGTCATTCAGATAGCCCACAACTCGGTCTTCCATGAGCGCACCAAGCACATTGAAATTGATTGCCACTTCATTCGCCAACATCTTCAGTCTGACACTATCACTTTACCCTTCATCTCTTCTACGCTGCAGTTGGCAGACTTCTTCACGAAGACTCACACTACTGCTCGGTTTCGCTTTCTCCTTGACAAACTCTCGATGCTCTTTGCTTATGCATCCTGAGTTTGAGGGGGGTGTTAATGTATCTCCATGTATTTAGTGTAATCTTCTATTTTAGGGCATATTACGTTGACCATATAATATCATGATCTTACCTTGTAATCGTTGCCTTTTTAGGCTCTTGTAATTTTTTCCTTCCTACGCTTTATATTTTCCTTTATAGCGTTAGGTTTTCTCCTATTTAAATCATGTAATAGTCTAGGTTTATTTATTCGGAAATACAGACTTCTCTTATTCGTAAAAAACATTTCTGTTGGACTTATTTTCCCTCTCGCACCCAAGTATAACACGGAGTCTGAAAACCCATAAAGAAAGTCTGAAAGCTTAACTGCAAATAATTGTCCTTGAAATAAACATAAGATGATATGACGATAGAATATTTTCACCATAAGAAGGGAAAAAAAAAACGATTCAAAGAAACAAAATACTATACAAGAGAAACGTTAATGCAGCTCCCAAGTCTATATTGCCTGCTACTCTCTTCCTTTTTTCCCTCTCTCTCTTTCTTTGATTTCGAGATCTTATTATCTGGGCTCCTCTTTTGGTTGAAAACTTGAAGACCCCTCTTCCCTAATACTGACACCTCTCCCCCTCGTCGTGTTTTTATCAGCATAAGCCAATTCCATCCATGATGGCTCACAATTCTGGAGAAGTGCGGCTTGTGCTTCTTCATCCACTACCCAATCATCCATTGAATCTATTTCTTCAACTAGAATGTGACCACTGCAAGGACTAACACCCGCTGCAAAATTCTGCAAGCACAGATTATAGTGCATAAATGCTTGATCATTTAACCGTTGTTGCTCAATATAATTCCTTCCCTTTATGAGAAGCTTCTCAGCCAAACTCCTCCTGAGCTGATATTTTGACGCACCATCACAAGTTTGGCTTAGAATTCGAATGGCAAGCCTTTGCAACTCCGGACATTCTCCTCCATAGTAGGACCACCAAAGGGCTGCAGAAATTCGACAGGACACAAAAATTTTAAAAACGCTACTGACTGATGATGTAACTGCAAATCATAAGGGGGAATACGTAACCTGGAGAAAGACTTGATCGTCGATCAAGGGTGCTTCCTTGAGCAAAAGGACCCTTGGCTGCTCTATACTGTTCAACCTGCAGGGTGACCAAATCTTGGACATGCTTAGCTTCTACCATTCGGACAATACAGCACAATAGACCAGTGGCAACCTCGGCATCAGCGAAGAAGTCGCTTGAATAAAAGAGACTCGGGTTCAGAAAATAACCTGCAGAATGGAGAGGACTGTGGAGATGATTGTCCCAAATCTCATCTATAGTAGCCCAGTAAGGAATGTATTGGGCCTTCTTGTTCTTAAACTCCTCTTTAATCGTTTCCTTCGCCTGATCAATAGTTTCGTATATAAAACCAAGTTGTGGCTTATCACCCTCATTAATCAAATGCAAGACACGCACCAGAGGAATAGTTGCCTTCAAAACCACAGTTGCCGCAGTCCAGAAAGAGCGATCTGCCATCAAATCAGCTACTTGTCTCCCCTCCTGGCTAGAAGCCCAGACTGAAGTGCTCCACTCGGAAGAAACAAACATCTTCTGTAAGTTCTCCATTTCTGACACTATATTCTCTAGAGTTAAGAAGGGTATTGCTGACTTAATCCTAGAGGGATAAATAAGGTCACAACCACCAATATGACACCTCATAAGCTTCAGAACTGTGGCACGGCTGTAAATGAATTTTGTAATTGTTTTGGCCTTCTCGAGTACCCCTTTAATGTGATCCATCATTCCAATTTTTTCTAACATGAGTTCCAAGCAATGAGAAGCACTGACTGTCCAAAATAATGTCTTGTGCTTCTCCGTTATGAGCTTTCCTACATCTTCCATACAGAGTGATGTAGAGTATGTGATTATTTGAACAACATTATCAGCCCCAACCTCCATAATGACTTCATCAAATAACAGTTGCAAGGCATTAACATTTCCAAGAGCAGCTGAAATATCCAATGACCTGAGATAAATTGGTCCTCGTGGGCAATGCACTATAATGTTTATCAGGTTCCGTCCCATTTCATCTATCCATCCATCCAACAAGATGCTGCACCCTGTGCTTGCCCATGAATTTCTAGTTTCCTTTACATATTGTTGCATATCTTTCACTTCAGCCTGAAGGATCTGCCCTTTCAATTCCTGGTAACTGGGGATCCTAAATCCAGTCTGACCATTATCAAGTATGGCATCTATCATTCTCTTGAAGCTAGGAGATTTCGCAGCACTAAAATCAATGCCATTCTCATAAAAGAATCTAGCGATGCATATTTGAGCTTGGTTTGATGATAAATCTTCCATGGCACTGGGAGCTGCTTGTGAAGGCATTCTTCTCTTTTGAGATGAAACCACTTCTGGCACACAGTCTTCTGAGATAGAATTACCTTTCGCACGTTTTTTACCACCAGACCCTGCAGGTTGAATCATGTCCTGCTTACCGTCATTGACACCATTGGAGTGGGGTAACCAATTCCTCTTCCAAGAAAGATCCGGATAGGAGAGCTCCCCAACTTCCTTGCTCAAATATCCTTTTTTCTTTTCAAGTAACTTGGTTCTCATTAGATCCTTCACTTCTGCTGGAACTTTCTCACAAGGAGCCACATCCCCCCTTACACGACCCAAGTGGCATTTAAGGCGGCTGAATCCACTTACCACTTTAGCACAATAATTGCATTGGACTCTCCTCTTACGGTCATCAAGAGACGTACCATGGTCATGTATATTTACAGCCACTTCAGTTTCTGCCATTTGCTCGTCAAGAGGATATATTGATATAAGAGCCCTCAAATAGAAGATAGAAATAATTATGCTCAACAATAAGCAACAATTCAACTTCTTTACGCTCCCTTTTTCTGGTTGTTGTGCCTATGGACTATTCATGACTGACATCACAAACCTTCCAACTCCAGCATCCAGAATGCCCATGTCTGTTCAAGCACTTCCATCAAATAGACCTGCAAACAAATTGTGGACTCTAAAGCTAACTTGGAAAACCAAAGTGCCACGAAATAAGCTATTATTTCCATATTGCTGATAAAGAAAAAGTGAGATGCCAATAATGCTGCTCTTCAACACAAGAATACTACCACCGCAAATAATACTCTTTCTTCCTACTTAAATTTCACAGCACTAATGAATGGCAAGAAGTGCAAGCAGCAGTGCCCACTTTCATCAACGTAAACAGCTTCGATAAATTTATCCAAAATCCTATCCCGGTAGGCGGTAGCATATAGAGAAAGCATCTGGTACACAATTCATCTTAATTACAGGGAAAGACAGACAAAAGGATTAAAAAATATATAACTGACCACATCAATTACACGAAGTCAAGAACACTCTACATGCAACAGAAAAAAGAAACCAACAGATATCAAATTGGAGTAAAATTGGTAGGTGATTTCTACCACAAAGATACGATCTGGCAGACTCAGAAATATTTATGAAGCGGCTTTACTCAGTAAAGAGAATCAGATTAAGAAAATTTATTTTTAAATTTATTTTTGAACAGTGTGTGATGCATAATGCAACCTACCTTAGGAGGTAAGTCCTAAGGAACTCTAGGAAGGATTCATAAGTTTTCCTTGCGCTCAGTTTTCTTATCTTTCACAAAACATTACCTTGGATCACAGTTCAGTGAACACTGAACATAGCTCTAGAACTTCCCTCTCTTCCAGCGTGAAAAAACGTAACATGTTTTGTGCCACCGTCCCAAACCCTTACTCTACCGTTTTGCCATCCAATTTGCAGCTAAAACCCTTAACTTGGTTGGAAAATTCCAGCAAATTATTTTGACTATTCATCAATCTGAATCTTATGAAATCAACCCAAATGTCAGGCTCTTCCCTCTTTACAGCACTAAATTTCTACTGCCGGTAAACACCTAATACTAAACCCCTTTTTTCTAACATGGAACCCACATAAATCCAATAATAAATAGGGTTATCCCAAGTTTCCTAAAGCATGACTCAACGCAGAAGACCAGATATGAAGGGAAAAAATGGATGAATGACATGACAGAGATGCATTTACATTGTCCAGCGTTGTAGATTCTCATCCCCAAAACAGAAGGGAAAACAAAAAAACCCACACACACAAGCATACATCTCACTGCTTAACTTTGCTGAGACTCCAATGGAATCCCAATCTCCTCCAGCGGAGGCGAAACCTCCTGAGGCGAAATATTTCTCGAGGGAACCTGGAAATGATGAATTAAACTTCCAGGAATTATTTTACGACAAGAGAAACGCCCCACAGCTCATCCCCAAAACAACGTCATTCAAATGATGCAAACAAATGAAGCACAGTACCGTTCAACAACAAAAAAATCCAACATAGAGATATGCATATGTAAGCATAATTAAAGTAGCATATGAAAAGGCAGAGCAATAAGTCAAAAATCAAAACAAAGCGGGGGGGTGAATAGTATATGGGAGGCTTTTACCTCAGAAGGTAGAGGAACTGAGGAAGAGTGACGACCGAGGAAGGCCACCGTTCCAAACCCGAGAGAGAGAGAGAGAGAGAGAGAGAGATTGTCAGTATCGGGAAGAAAGAAAGAAAGAAGAGAGAGGATAGTCGAAAGAAACCAGCTTTCCCACAAATGCAAAAAAAAATTGAATAATAATAAAACGAAAAAAATTAAAAAATCAATTTTTTCAATTTAGCCAAATTGATTATTCACATCGTGAAGATGATGAGCTGGATAGGAGTGGGGCCTGCGGTTAATTCGAGGATGGATGGGATAATTAAGACGTGTTATGAAAGAATGAGAAGATTACAAACAATCCCCAACAATACCAGATTCCCCATTCTTCTGCTCTCTCTCCCCCCTCTCCCTCTCCCTCTTACATACAGTTTTTGTGAAAAACAGTTCGGATCAAGCCCTTCCCGATATTTTTTTTGATGATTTCTCGCGAAAACTCTTGAAAACACCTTTTAAACACATTGGACGGTTCGGATCATCGAAATTCGATCGGGATCAATGAGGTCCGTAACTTAACAAGTTCAGGGAGTTTGGAGGGGAAGTGGTGATATATATATATATATATATACGGTTCCCCTCACACTTAAAAAAACACATAAAAAATACACGATTTTGTTTCGGGCCCCACTGTGACGTTCTGAACCGTTGATCTTGTTTAAATGAGTAAAATAGGGAGTCCTGCAAAAATTCAACTTAATCGGATATCGGTAAGTTCTTGATCCAAATAGTTTTGCAAAAACTGTTACAGGAACTAGTGTTTTTAAAATCATTTGGATCAAACACTTACCGATATCCGATTGAGCTGAAATTTTGTAGGACCTTTTATTTTACTCATTTAAACAAGATCAACAGTTCAGAACATCACAAGGGGGCCTAGAAGAATTGTGTTTTTTTTTTTTAAGTGTGAGGGGAACCGGCCCCTATATATATATATAATAAACTTATTATATATAGATATTTTTTTATATACAACATGCGCGTACGGTTCGGATCAGTTTGGAACTATAACCATTAGTGTAATTCCACAAACCAAACCATTTAACACGATTTTTAATTTTTTAAAATCAGGACCTGTAAAGGCCTGAAATTTCACGAAACCTTTTTGAATTTAAATTGGGGATATCATGAACTTACATTTAGAAGTTAGAGTGTGGGTCAATGTGATATTTATGCTCACCTCTATGATTTTGGTTTCAATTAAGACTCAAACCAAACTAAATATCACATTGACCCACACTCTAACTTTAGAACTTTGAGGGGTGTGAGTGTAGTGACAATATATAAGGGAGAGTTAGAGAGAAAATCATTTTTTCCTCCTCTCCTCTCCACAGCCGGCTCCCCTCTCTCCCTATTCTCTCATGTTTTCTTCCCTATTCTCTCATGTTTTCTTCAACCCTCTCACCTAAATCCTCATAAGACCCTCAAAATCCACTCAAGCCCTTTTAGATCTACACCAAATACTTCGTATCCACACCATAGGAGCTTGGGATTCGCATGAAGGAGCTCAGGGAAGTCAAAAACTTGGTGGGTTTCCTTTTGGAGCTAGGGTTTTGCATTTGGGTCTTGATTGGAGCTAAATCTTTGAGGTAGGGGTCCATTTCTACTCCCTCTATGTGTTTATGTAGTATTTTGATGCATCTCCTTAAGCTAGTATCGACACTTTGTGAAAATCTGTCAAAATCTCGCTCTAAACACTTTGGGTGTCAATACCAATTTAAGCTAGTATCAATACGTTGTGTTCTATTCATATTGTAGTCAATTGGTGTCTTTAGGTATCGATATCAATTTAAGTTGGTATCGATACCCTGTGTTCTATCCCATTTTATAACCAATTGGTATGGATACCAAGTTACGGTATCAATCCCCTGTGTTTTGTCTCTTTTTATAACCAATTGGTATCGATACCAATGTAACTTGGTATCCATACCTCAAGGCCTCATTTGATTCGCGGATTAAAATTAGCAGGATTGATAGTTCTGGGACTAGTAGTCCTGAACTATTTGTCCTGAGACTAATTTAGTCTTGTATCTCTTACAATCCCATGTTTGATTCTTGCAGGATTAACATCAGGATATCACATGCTTTGGTCAATCCCATGTTTGGTTCCCTAAACTAAATTTCAGAATTAACATCAGGATTATCTCTTTCTCTCTCTCTCTCTCTCAAACCAATTCCAACCAAATAAATTTTTTAAATATGATTCTTGAAAAAGTTCAACATGAATTTTTCAAAAAAAATAAAAATTCACCATTCCATTATGAAATCACTCCATCCGCAAACTTCTACCCAAATGAAATTCTTTCTCATTTTCGGCTTCGGTTACAAATTACAAATAAAATAACTAAATTTATCTACTTCAAGCTGTTGACACTTAACATCACAGTAAACCAAATTTCTGAAGAACCCCAATCAAGCATCACAGACTGGAAATTAGCAAACCAAAAATCGAACTCAATCTTCATCACCAAACACAATATTTGGAATTTTTTTTATAAACTACAAATATCATACAAAATTTCTAACACAATATATGGAATTTTGTGCTTTAAAGTTGGGTTTCAAGACTCAATCTTCTCGGCATCCTCAAAAAACACAATATATGGAATTTTGCTTTGAACCTCTTTCGACCTTTGTTCGACCCTGAGCTTGAAACAATTTTCTTTTAAGCTTCTTTACTTGATCATGGTACCTATCTCATGTTCATTGTCCATATTGTCAGTTGTCATTTGTCGCGCCCTCGATTTTTAACATAATTAATAGACATTTTAAATAAAGAAGAATGCATAATTTTCATACATTCATTACCAAAGTCTACCCAAAGTACTCCATGTTACAAGTCCGGCACCGACGTACCCGTATCCCATGAGAAAGCATGAAAAATGTAGTTTAAGTTTATTACATTTGTCTAAGCCAAAAATCAATAAATAAAGTTACATTTTCATCTCTCAAAAGAAGTTCAAAAAAAAAATGAATAAGTAACTCCCGATGCAAGGCTTTTCAAAAGGTTGCCATGCACTCCAAGCACTTCACGACATGTTCTTTAATTTGCACCTGAAAATGAAGGATTGAGCTCCACTAGCCCAGTAGAGAAAAATTATATAATCGCTAAATGTAAATGAGATGAATGAGCATGATGAGATGCGAACGCGGATAATAATTTGGAGTTCATGAGATATGCATATATTAATAGAAGTACATAGTACAACCTCTTTATTTCACAAAATTCCCCTTTTTATATACAAGCTCTCTTTACATGAGTTCGGTGTATCCAATATGTATCCAACTTCTCATTCGTGTAATCGTGTCAAACACACTCAATTCGTCGCATCATCATTTATTTGTCATTATAAGTTGTAGACACCCCAAATTTAACTTTTGTGCACATTATAAATCCCCGATGATGAAAAGAAATGTCTGGGAAGCTTCTTAGAACAATACCCTTCAAGTCAAAGGAGTCAAACGTAGTCAACTATACCGCACGGCGCTCCAACAATCACGTGCAACACTTCCTTGTTGAAAAAAATAAAGTTGGTCAAGCAACTCTACCGCACGGTAGAGTCAATTATACCGCACGGTACAGTTTGTGTGCCGCATCAAGTTTTCTTCGCTGCGAAGTATTTTGACTGGAGACCGACTTCCTTTACGTTGTGCCCACGTTTTCTTGGTCCCTAAGCCATTTGTTGCCCTATATAAACACCTCCCCACTTCACTTTCACTGAGGACAAGTTCTCTCTCCCATTTTTCAACCCCCGAAAGCTCTCCCTCTCCATTTGTAAGGTAAAACCATGGAAAATCCTCTCCAAATCCCTATCAAATTCTACCCTTGTCTTAAACCTCCCATTCCTATCACCAATCCTCTCCAAAAATTGTCCCTAGACTCTCCCAAAGAAAACACAGTTGAAACCCACAGTCTCTGTTACTCTGTTTTCGGTTCGATTAGCCTCCGGTCGTCACCAATCTCATTAATCCCATACCCAAAGCCCCCATTGCCACATTGGAAGCTAGGTTGAAGGTACAAAGGAAGTTGAAGCTAAGGCTAGTAGTTCGAGAAGGGTGCTTGTTCCCAGAAGTTTCGTCCGAAGGTAAAATTTCAATTTCTTCGCCAAAGCCCATGACTTTGGTGCTCTGAGGGGTCATACCAAGTGTAAGGTGACTCCCCTATATCACCCTTGTGCTTGGTAGAACAATGTTCCAGTAGGAATAAATTGATCGAAAGCCTCCGTGATCACGCCATATACAGTGATTTTTGAGGAGGGACATTTTTATACAAAAACATGGTTTTCCAGTTCTAAATGATCTAAGTTTTCATTAGATTTTGCATCATGAATATGTTCTCTTTCAGTTTCTACCGAAAATAAAAGTTTCAAACTGTTCGCCAAACAAATTGTGCCGCACGACCTGTACCGCACGGTACACATGGGAGTGCCGCACGGCACACCTTTTTAAAATCTAATATTTTAAATCATTTTCTTTTAAAAACAGTTTGAAATAATGATTTTCCATTTATTATTTATTGTCATTTTCAGTAATTATCGTTTATCTTGCATAATTATTTGTTTATTTGAATAAAGTTTAGCATTAAAAAGTTTTCCAAAAATCCCACAAATATTTAGTAAAGACCAGTTTTTACCGGGCGAGCGGGGTGCCTTAAAAACCTTCCATGTTCGTAACCTAGCTCCCGAATCCAAAAATCTTTGGTTTTTCAAATTAAATCTTTTTTACGAGAGTCATTATTTTCATTATTTTCAAAACGGTTTCTCGGTCAAATCCTTTTCCAAAATAAAAACCCGGGTGGCGAATCTTTTCAAACAACAATATTTTTCATCCGGTGGCGACGTCCACATAAGTTTTAGAGATTCCTAGCGACTCACTTGAAAGTGGTCCTAGTGTAATTTCGGGCATCTGATGACCCCGTGGATTCTTCCCCTTGGCTAAGGTAATTTCCTGGCGACACATCCAAAGGATGGACCCAGTGTCATTCTGGGCATCCAGAGACCCCGTGTATTTCTTTTTTAAAGTATTTGTGTCCTCAATTAATCGGTCGTTTCAACCCACGTGTGTCATCCTATCAATCGTACCCTTTGTTTCTTTTCAAGTGGGCCCAAGTACCCATCATACGACATTATAATGTGTCAAAAGCATGTATAAATCATATCTACTCACACTACATGATAAAAACCATCGTCATAAATTTAGACCCCTAATTCACAAAATCAATTATGTTTTAGGAATTTCCAAAGGGGATCATCACATCTTAGTACGAAATTATGCGCTAGTGGACCAAACAAGGGCTGAGGAAAGCCCACAAATGAAGAACCAACTCTGGAACCGTCACTGTAAGAACCGTCCGGACGGTTGGGGTGACCCGTCCGGACGGGATTTCCAGTAAGACAAGGCAGCAGCAGCAACAACAAAATAGATTTCAAAGGATTTTCATCTAGACACCAACTTTATTGAAACCAAGGCCAAAGATCAACTCATAAACTAACAATGAAGTGGTACACCAACCAATTTAAGGAGGAAATTAACTAGGAGCATAGATCAAGCAATTCTCAAATCAAAATGACTAGAAAAATGGGCTTTCAAATGATTTCCAACAAGGCTCAAGAAATTGATTCAATACAAGGTTCATACACACACCATTCATTCAAGGTTAAATTCCTAAAACACCCCCTCATCAATTCCAATTTTCCTAGAACACCCCCTAACCTTTAAAAACGTCCATACGCACCCCATCATCTTTCACCATTAGCCACATTGACCCCTTCTGTTAAAAATCTGTTAACGGGAGGAAGAAAATGACAAGTTTACCCTTTAAAATTTTTAAAGTGCAAAACAGAACCTCTTCTCTCTCCCTTCTCTCCCCTGCGACTGATATACTTCTCCCTCTCTCTCCACGTTTAGTTTCTCTCTCTCTCTCTCTCTCTCTCTCTCTCTCTCTCTCTCTCTCTCTCGATATTTACTCTAGTTCTTTCGTTTTTATGGTGTTTGCACTTCTCAGTCTTCCATTGGCAACGACAGAATGTTTCGGCAGCCATTGACGACGGCGAGTTGGGGTGGTGGAAACTGGTATAAGGGTTCATCTCAGGGGCATTTTGGGCTTCGAAGTTGAAATGAGAGGCAGTGGGTTGAATGGAATCGTGAGGGTATATCGAGGCATCAACGCAGCCGCATCAGTACGTGATGCCGTTGGCCACCGCTTCGCGTATCTCGACGTTGATGGGGTGGTCGGAGAGGATGTAGTCGTGGACCTTGGACTTGATGTGGGGTGAGTGGATTTGCAGGCGGTCGATGGGGAGGCGGAGATCCGGCGCGGATAATGGGGAGGTTTTGTCAAGTTCGTGGGAGGAGAGGAGATCTCGGACGTTATCCATGAAAACCCAGTTTACCAATTGAAAGCCCATGGGTGATTAAGAATTTTTATTTTTTATTTTTTGATCCAATAACGATTAAGAATATGTGGGATCGGTTGAAAAGGAAAAAAGGAAAATGAATTAGAGAAACAAATACTGGTGTATGCATGTATAACCCCATGGATGGGCAATTTTTTCTTAAAAAAATGATGTTCTCGCAAATACAAACGGATTTTTAACAGAAGGGGTCAATGTGGCTAACGGTGAAAGATGAGGGGGTGAGTATGGACGTTTTTAAAGGTTAGGGGGTGTTCTAGGAAAATTGGAATTGATGAGGGGGTGTTTTAGGAATTTAACCTTCATTTAATAACACTAAGTAAAAGTAGAAGATTTCCCTACCTCAAGAGGGTTTTGAGCAAAACCCCAAATCTAAGCCAAAACTCTAACTTTAGATCTTCCAATCCCCCAAAATAAAAGCTTGCCCGAGCTTGAACACGTGCAATACTAGCTTGAATCTTCAACAATCGAGAATCGAGAGTATGAAGGTGGATTGAGGTGGGTTGTTGAGTGATAAAGTGAGAGGGAGGGGAGCCGAGAGATGTGAGAATGAGAGGGAGGTGGGTCGGCTAGGAGGAGATGAGAGAGATGAAACCTTTCTTCTTCTTTTTTCTTTGGGTTAATTCCATTGACCTCCCCTGAGGTTTGCGTTAATTCCATTAACCTCCCCTCTGTTTTCTGATATTCCACTGCCCTTCCTTACTTTACAAACTATTTGGCAGATACCCCTTGCCGTTAAAAAAGGCCTAATTAACTTTGATGGTGAATTGACGCCAATGCCCTTAATTCGAACTTTACTTTATTTTTCTTCCTTGTTTGAGTTTATATTACATAAAAATTTTGAAAGGAGTGAAAAAAATAATTTAATTATTTACTTTTTTCTTGAAACTTTCTTTTATTTGACTCAAAATTATTATTATTATTTAATTATTTAGTTCTCATAAGATATATTTTAACATTTTGATGATAAAAATAAGAATATTAATAATCACCTAAGCCCATTACTTGCATTGGTGGGTTTTTTTTTATTACTTTTTTTAGGTTTCTTTTTCTTTTTCTAGATCTAAAGCTTTAACTAGACTTCTTTTTCTTCTTCTTTTTTTTTTTACATAATTTACCTAACCTCTCTCTCTCTCTCTCTCTCTCTCTCTATCTCTCTCTCTCTCTCTCTCGCATTAGAGGTAATAATGGTCTAATATAAATATGCACACCCTTTGAGGAGAAACAAGCATTTTGAGTCAAATAAAAGAATAGTCTAATTTTTTAAAATTATGTAAAAAAAGAGAAGAAAAAGGAGTCTAGTTAGAGCTTTAGATCTAGAAAAAGAAAAAGAAACCGTAAACAAAAAAAAAACCACCAATGCAAGCAGTGGGCTTGGGTGATTATTGATACATGTAGGGCCCACGTGTGGGACCCACCCCTATGTGAGAGTGTTGTGTGGAATTGGTTGTGTGTGTAGCTTTTTGATTTCATATACTATTTTGTTTTCTTTTTTAACTTGCGAAACTTAAAAGTTTATTACATAGGAGCCAACTAATGCCACGAGCACTTTCTCTAGTGCCACAAGCATTTAATGCTCTAATGGGAACTGTTGACACCGGATTTTGCCCCACCTCTATTTATCAAAACAAATCGATGACATCGACGCTCAGAGGAAAGAGACGTAAATAGCTTTACCGTGTAGAACATGCAATTCCCGGTAAAGGTAAACCAGCACAGTACATAATACTGATGCCGCTGTAAGTCCAATATCAATTTTGAATTATAAAAAATACTCCATCCGTCCCAATTTTATAGTCCCACTTCAAAACTAAATGGGTAATTGTTAAAGAATTTCCTCTTATACCCTTATATTTTGAAATTAAAAATAATAAAAAAGTAAGAAAGTGTAATGATAGAAGGGTAAAATAAGAAAATACATGTTTTCAAAAGTACAAGGATTATGTCCCCTTATTAAGTTGGAATCCCCAAAAGGGACTATAAAATTGGGACGGAGGGAGTATCTAACATCTGCATGTGCATAGTTTGGATAACAAGCATGCTAGTTCAGGAGGGCCACGCCCTTCGCTCCTTTGTTTTTTTTTTTTTTTTTTTATATAAAAATCAGCTCCCAAAAGCTCGTTTATAATCCAATCGGCTAGTTATATATTCGGGACATCTAATTGAGCATCAAGACCGTTTGATGTACTCATTTTAACATTTCTGAGTGATCAATTCAGACCACGTCAAAATCAGAGGACGTTTGATCGTTTTGTCTAAACATGGCTAGAAGACCCAAGTTTTGTCTAAACAATTCCAAATCTCACAAATTTTCATATTTAAGTTTCACGTGATGAAATTAAGTGTCACGTCAAGTTTCAGGCGATTTCGAGCCCGTTTGCTATTTTCGAGGACATTGCTCTTCTCTAGACAATTGATTCCATGATCATGGACATTGGGATCCAATTTTTGAGATCTAAACCATTGATAATTCTATTTTTACCATACTAAAGTTCCTTATAAAATTTCAGGTCAATCAAACTTCATTTGGTCATCCGATCGCTTATAGCGCTCCAATTGAACCGAGAACCAGACGATCGCATTTCTCTATCTTAGAGCATAATTTGAAAAAAATGGACGCCGCCACGACGTCCACAGCACCTCAAAACTCTAGAGATACTTCCTTGGACGTTCCTGGATCAAAGGACTACATGCAAACGCAGTAGAGTCGGGGCTGCCTGCACTAGGTGGTGCAAACCCGTAGGCACCTAAAGTGTAGGCGCCTAGCCCTAGGCAGCCGATGGCTTCTTGTCACGTGGCAGGCGCCTATACTATGGGAGCTTAAGGCTACCCCATTTTCTAAAAAAAAAAAGTGCCTAGCCCCCCCCCAATTCACTCACACACCCTTTTGAGTTCTGATTCCTCCTGACGCTAGCGTTTGTCGGGGAATCATCTGCATAATTTGAGGGGTTAAGTGTCTGAGTTCAAATGTTGAGGGGCAACTAAAAAATTGGTCATAGTTGAGGGAGTATAAGGTAATTTACGCATAATATTTTGATGTTATCCAATATGCAAGAGTACGATTCACAGGAAGCACGGAACCGAATAAAGTCCACCCTTATCAGGCTTGGAACTTTATCAACTTCACTAGGCTGGCATCGTCACCTCACGTTGTTTGTAAAGACGACGAGTCTCTCGCTCTCTTTCTCGCGCTCGCGGTTACTAAAACCAAAATGTATGGTGGAATATTCCAAGGATCGGCACAGGAGTTTTGGAGGGAATACAAAATCGAAGGTAGAGGTGGATGGGCCACCTACACAGTGGAGGCTCTACTCCTCATATTGATATGTCAATTGGCTGCAAAAATTAGGTTGCACTTGGGATCCTTCTTCTCAACAATTACCCAATTCAGATCCGCCGCCGTCGTATCCCCTTCCAATAATTACTTAAAGTTGAAGAATCCCGCCGTTTCGCCTTCGATACACCCTCACAACCGGTAATGTTCTTCTTCTCCGTCTTCTTATCCTCATCCTTATCCTTGTTTTTAGAAAAATCCTCTTCCCTAGATGCCAATTGTTTTGTAAATTTAGTTCTTTTAATATTCATCCTTTCCCCAACAATTATAATTTACGAGATGATAACGAAATTAGGATTTGCAATTAGAATATGTCACAACGATCTCATCTCCTTTTCCCTTATGCTAATTCCACAATCTATCTGGGTACTGAACACTGGTGCAGTTTATAACTTTGGCAAAAAAACAATAAACTGGTTTTTTTAGTTTATTTGTTTTGTCTTTATTCAAAAAAAAAAAATTGTATTCGTTAGTTTTGCGTAAAGTTTTTGTGGTTTATTGATTTGGCTTGACGAGATGAATCTAGAATGTATAAAATTATGGTCAAAACTATTTTTTTTTTCAATAAAGCCGGAAAAAGGATAAATTTTGGTTTTATTAAAACAGATTTAGTTTTGACCATAATTTTATACTTTTTAGATTCGTCTCATCGAGATAAATCAATAAACCATGAAAACTTGACGCAAAACTAACAAATGTATATATTTTTTTAATAAAGACAAAACGAACATACCAAAAAATGGTACTATATTCATACAGTTGTATACCTGGAGCCTCTTGAATAAAATGGTTCTATGTTTCAGCTGACTTTGAGTAATCAGACTTGATTCAAGTTCTGCTTTTCCCATAAGGAATACCAGTGTAATTTGAATTTGAGATTGGAATGTAAATCTATAACAAATTTAGTTCCCAGTTTAGTGTAAGGCAGGGAAACTAGTACTGAAATGCTTAAGAGAAATCTGAATGCGTGCAGGTTTGGGTACATTTTAGTCATTTTCAACCCCAAATTGATTTGTTTTACTTATCCTTATGACGCTTACTGGTAGCATTATGATTATGCTATGTTGACCATTGTGAACTGGAAATCTCCTTTTTTTTATTCCTTGTACTGAAGTTCTGTTCCTTAATGCAGAGTTTCAGAAGCCATATCGGATTTGGATCTGAGGAATTTAATTGATACTCTTGACGAGAGGTCCTACGAGTTGCAGAAGTGGGACACTGTCATAGACAGACAGCAAAATCTGCTTGCTTACAGTGCGAAATCCTTTAAACCAAAGGTTCCTACTTTTTCTTTTTTAATGCTTAACCCTATTGGAATGCCGAAAAATTTAAATCGAAGTCACATTGAATTGTTTCCTAAATCTCTGCATTGGATTACTGAATTTAGAGACTTTGTTTGTGTTCACACTGCCATGTAACGTTTGTATAACTTTTTTTTTGATCAATCAGAAAGACTTGACTAAGAACTTTTTTCCTTTTGAAGAGACTTGACTTATAACTGAATGCTAAATTTTCCTAGCTCAAGGTTTTGAGTTTCTTAACATATTTATTTTGTCTTTGAACGTTGAACGGCAGTGGAGGAGCCACTTGGGGACCAGTGAGGGCACAGCCGCACAGGCCGTTACTGGATTTTGGTGATTTACACTTTTTATTTCTGCATTTGTAGAAAGATACTATAGTAGAAGTTTCATTAGTATATCACCTTTTTTATAGAAAAAATTATTGAGTGCTCTTGGTGTTATAACCTCATTCTCCTGCACATATTTATCAGGGACTCAAGACTTAAATATATGAGTTTCACCTGAATCTGTGACGACGAATGCCAATAAAAAAAAGTGATTGAAAATGGTGTTAGGGCACCACGTAGTGATGCCTCGGGACCACTAAACAATTAACTACTCACAAGCAAGCCTCAATTCATTGAATTTTTGTCTCGAAACTATTATGTGTTTATGGAATTATAAATATTATAGTACCACAAAATGTAAGTCAAGCAAGACTCCTTTTGCATTCTCCCTTATTTCTCTTTTTCTTCTTAAATCTATCAATAACTCCTCTCTCCTTTGCGTTGAAGATAATATAATAGTTAAGCACTATTCAAATAGGAATATGTCTTGAAGAAAAGTGCAAATGAAAATCAAGGCCTGTTAGATTCCTGAAGGAGAGATTTTTTTTTTTTTTTTTTTACACAACAAAAGTAGTGGCGTTTTTGTATGGTGCCCTCACTCGTACAATTTTCTAGCTACGTCCCTGTTGAAAGGTCGCTACTTAGAAAGTTTAGACTACTAACACCATGTTTGGTTAGGGTTCCTAAAACCTAGTCTTCAGAACTTTTTTAAAAGTGGGTTCCTAATTGGTTTTCTAAAAAAGGTTCTAGTGGGCCCATATATGTGACGAAAATCAGTGTTGGTGGGCCCATATATGAGAACATGACTTTTCTTATTCACTCTCTCCCCCTCTCTCCCTCTCTTGTACGTACTTTTTCTGATTGTACTTACACTCTAGCAGTCATTTTTTTGAAACCAACAGTCATTTTGGGAAACTAATTTGGGGAAACCGAACAGGTCCAGTTCTCAAAAACCGGTTTGGAAAACCCAATCAAACAAGGCCTAAAAGTTCTCTTTTATGGGAAAACCCAATCAAACAAGGCCTAAAAGTTCTCTTTTATGGGACAACCTCTTAGTAATGCTGCAGTGAAATCTCTCTCTCTCTCTCTCTCTCTCTCTCTCTCTCTCTCTCTCTCTCTCTCTC
This sequence comes from Vaccinium myrtillus, assembly GCA_016920895.1. Lineage (NCBI taxonomy): Eukaryota > Viridiplantae > Streptophyta > Magnoliopsida > Ericales > Ericaceae > Vaccinium > Vaccinium myrtillus. The sequence continues at coordinate 8,456 of JADGMU010000114.1, read as the reverse complement.
TCTCTCTCTCTGTGTGTGTGTGTGTGTGTGTGTGTACAAGGTTCTAAAACTCGCTAGGCGCTCCCGAGGTGGCCGGGCACCTTCTAGCTTCCAGGGCCGAGTACTCGGCGCCTAGTCGGGCTAGTCGGCGAGCAGCCATCTAGCGCCTAGGCGGCGAGCACTCGGCCTTCTAGACCTTCTTTTGGAACACTGTGTGTGTACGTGCATGCGTGTGTCTGTGTGTTCAACTTGACAATATGTCAGTATAAAGGTTTCTTTGTGTTGATTCCCGCCTTATTTTCACCCAAATTTATATTAAGTTCTACTTTTAGGAGTGAATGTATGCAACATTTCTTGTTTATAGTAGTGCTTATTGGTAACTTCTGATTATTGATTCAGCAATTCTTGCTAAAAATGCCGTATTTTCATGCAGGACGGTCCCCTGAAATATCTTAGTGTGACAATTTTTGAAAATTGCTCTGCTGAGATGTTGAGGAATTTCTACATGGACAATGATTATAGGAAGAAATGGGACAAGACCCTGGCTGTGCACGAGCAGTTGGAGGTTGATGAAAGTAATGGGACTGAAATTGGCCGCATAATTAAAAAGTTCCCGCTCCTAACAGCGAGAGAGTACATATTAGCTTGGAGAGTGTGGGAAGCTAAAGATGGAACCTTCTACTGTTTTAGTAAGGTATCAACTGGAAGTCTGTTCTTGAATGTTTGGCTTTTCTGTTTTCAGGAATTGCTGAACATTATATTCATATATTGGGGTTGCATGTGAGGATGCAATGAATACTTCTGCTGTTATCTCTGTTCCCCGTCCCCCTTTCTCCCACACTGCTGCTGTTTGCTTTCACATGGGAGCCAAAATTCTGATGTGAGAAAGCATTACGTTAGTGCAAAGGTTTGTCAGTCTTTCCTACTTTCCATAAGTTAGAAACCATCGGTTATTTGGGATTTATATCGTTGATATCCAACACCAACTTACCCTGCTCCTTCAAGAGTTTTCCGGTGCTGGCATGGTTCATATGCTCCCCAACCAATTTTCCATGGTAGGAATTTTACACAATGAAACCCACAACAGAAATTTGGGATGGAACCTCCTTTATCGACTTGGTATTCTGGCTCCTAGTAGTGGCCATTAATACATCTGTTTGGGTGAATCAATGTGTTTATCACGAATAGAGTGCAAGAGGCTAGTGGTTTTGGAGATTTTGAGAGAGAAGGATGGCTTGAATCTTCTAGTTGTTAGATAGCTTGATATGCATTGTTAGGCCCATTCTTTAACAGTTTAAGCTTTTGGGAGAGTTGGTAGCTTAATATGGTATCAGAGCTCTCGTTGCGAGGGGTCTTGTGTTCAAGTCTCTCTATTTGCATTGTTCTCCGTTTGCATTATGTTTCTCCCATTCGTATTCTGTTCTGCTCTATCTCTGAATACATGCATCTCCACGTGCAAGACAAAGTTGCACGTGAGGGAGGTCGTTAGATAGCTTGATATACATTGTTGGGCCCATTTCTTAACACCTTAAGCTTTTGGTAGAGTTGGTAACTTAACACTAGTACCATCCATGTGGTGGTGGCACGTTTGAGGCTTCCATATATACTTCCCTCAACGTTATGAAATTATACTTCTCCAAAACTCGATGAGTCACCTGTTTTGTTTTACATTCTTTTAATTATCTCTACGGAAAGGTCATGTGATATGATGGCAAGAAAATTGCAGTGTTTTACAAGGAAAGGTATGCATGTGTTAAGGGAACCAATGACTGTTTGCAGACCGAGAAAGGTTGATATTTAAGTGGAGGACAGTTACTTGTGGAGTTTAATGATTTGGGTGCCTTTCCGTGTGCTTGTTGATATTATTGGTAACTTGCAATTGCTTGGTTGGATTTGAAAGCTTTGAACTCTTCATACGCCCATCTTTTGAGCTAACAGACCACTGTCACATTAGAACATTGCAAGCGTAGCTTGGTTGCAGCTGAACCTATGATTTTCGAAGTACATGGTTCACAATATGTGCCTTTTTACTGTAATATCATCATATTCTAAGACTCATGTAATGTTTCATCTTGGAGTATGCTTGATATTTCAGGCTTTTGATTCTCTTTCGAGTAATATGATAAGATCCTCTGATGATAAAAAATTGTTTACTCGATGACTAGGACTGTGAACATCCTTTGGCCCCAAGACAGAAGAAGTATGTACGTGTTGAATTCTTCAAATCTGGTTGGCGAATTAGGAAAGGCATGTCTCTAAGTTACCCGCTCATTCCTCTTTATTCAAATGCTGTTAAACTGCCTAGTAGCAAGTGTGTTATATTTTACTGTTGTCTGTTCACATTATATTTTTGTAGCTTTGGTGGACCCAAAACTATATAAAGGAAAAAGGTAATATGTAAACCATCCGGGCAGCAGAAGCAAGTTGGATTTGTGTCCAATCTACTATAAAATTGATGTCTGCTTTGCCCTAGATAGTGCGGTTAGAGTTAGACAAATGATGCGTGTAGCAAGTTAATTGAGGTCCTAATTTATGAAGTTTAATCAGAACAAGGAATATAATCAGGCTAGTTTCGAACTTGCAGATATTGATCTGTTGCTTGACATGTGAAGGTTGGCAACACCAAGCTTAGGTTAATCTCACTTATGTTATCATTAGTTGTCAAATGTGTCAATGTCAACTGACAAGAGCCTTATCTGAATTTGGGAGCACTTCAAAACCAACAACAATGATTGATTATGTGTAGGCACCTGATTGAGTAGGCTTTTGGTTTCTTCTAATAATGACTAATCTGGCACACAAATGAATGTCAGTGAAGAGGCTTGTTTAGCTCATGAGCAGTTAAACCTCCATGAGTGGTAGACTGGTAGCGGTAGTTGTGATGAGTTTAGTTGAGCTTGGCTCAAGCTCAATAGTCAAAACTGTTTCGTCTACCTTGTTAATGAATGGAATTGATATACAGCTCAAGGTTGAATTTGGGTTGATGAAAATTCCAAGATAGCCAAATTGAGCTGCCAAATATTCAGTTAAGCTCAATTCCTCCATAACTTTAACCCCCAGTTGACTTTTAGATAGCAACGTGGCATAATTAGGCGCTTGTCATCCTTAAAATCATTTTTTGGTCCTCATTTTTTCCCCGTCATCTTAAGTCAACCGGACTCTGATTTTTGCTTGGTGGTTTTTTGTGATTTTCTTGTCACAGTACCTGGTCGAAATGCTTGTGAGATCAAAATGGTGCACCAAGAAGATGCTGGGTTAAATGCAGAGATGGCAAAGTTGGCCTTTTCAAAAGGCATATGGAGTTATGTCAGTAAGATGGATCACGCATTGCGCCAATACACTGCCGCAAAGTGTCTTCAATCAAGTTTGGGTGTTACTGCAGTCACTCTTATTCAGAAGGTCATTGCTATATCCTTCGATTTGAGTGTTTATCATGAGCTTATGGCCTATTTTTGCTACAAAAACAGAATAAATAAAGCTGCATCACAAGAATTAGTTTTTTAGTCGGAATGACATGAATTAGTTCAATTGGTAAACCATAACATGGTTGATGGAATCTGGTTTCACAAAAATGGCATGATTTGTAATTCTGTATTTCTTGTGGAGCTATTTTTGCATTTTTACTTTCTAGGATTTTAAGGAGTTTATAAATAGCAGTCAAGTCCTTCATTGGGGGGAGGCCAAGATGTGACAAAACCATAGTGTTTGTTTGGGGGCTGTAGCTCCATATTTTCTTCCTCTATCCTCCTCCCTTCTCTCTTCCTCTCCTTGTGTGATTCAAGGCCCCCTCATACTTCTCGCATTCTCTTCCTTTAGTTCTTTCCTTTTCCCTTTGGATCCTGTCCTTTCTTTGTGAATTGTAAATTTGGTATCAGAGCCATGGTGCTCACAAAGAAAGGACAGGATCCAAAGGGAAAAGGGAAGAACTAAAGGAAGAGAATGAGAGAAGTATGAGACAAGCCTTTCACACAATATGCAGAATTCTTATTTCCAACAATCTGATTTACAATTGAAGGATGGGATTCCTTTTATAGACATCAAAGGAATCCTCCTTGGTTTGGAATACAGCTGGAACACATACTTGACTTGACCCACACAGACACACTAGCATCACACTTTACTTTATGCTTTAGACAAGCATATCCTACATGACACGACAAGCATATCTTACAACTCACACAAACGACAAAATACTTTTACTACCACTCCATAAATGAATTGAGTAAAGATAAAGCAACGAATATATTCGCAACTTTACTTTTACTTTCTTTCCTAGTATTCTAGGGTTTTTCTCCCTCTTTCTGCCTCATCTCGTTGTGGTTTCAAGGCCCCTAGCTCACCCTAGGTTTCTCCCCTTTCTTCCTCTTCTATCTATCCTTTCTTTATTTAATTGGGAGTATTTTATGTAATAGAAAAGCTGCAGTTTCTATTTGATTTTCAATTTATTTGCTATGTGCCATGTTGTGTGGTTTGGCTTGGAGATCTCCAGGTTGCACCAGTTCTGCAGCCAGTTTGTGGTATCTCGTACTGCTCTCTTATTAGTCTGGGCTGGAGATCATCCTAGAACATTTGAAACACTTCTAAGTTCACAAACCTCGTGTGAACCAGCTGGGATGCATGAGTTGATGGGATCAAACATTCTGATCAGTTCAATTGGTGGACCAGTTATATGTCTCTAATAATCCCTTTCCGACCGAGTATGTTTTGGAACTTTAATCTTGGCAATCTAACAAAGGGACTGATTTTAGTAGATTTTAGTAGATTTAGATTGTGGCTTTGGTGGATTTTGTCTTCATAATTTGTTTTACCAAGTTTAAAGGGGACTTTGCATTGCATTCAGAATAACGTTTCTGTCCAATAATGGTTTATTTTTTTTACATTTAATTTAGGTGCCGGAGGGATTAGATTCCATAGCCCACATATTTGGGCCAGCTTATCCAGAAAACTCTGCAACAAATTGCGGCCAAATTGCCTGTGAAGGCAGTGAAAGGAAGTTTCTTAGGAGGCCTTCAAATAAATTGATGGCCAAGGGGCTTATACTCATTGGGGGTGTATTCTGCATATCTCGCGGACACTCAAACTTGGGTGCAAAGGTTGCATGCGCATACATCTTGTCTAAGTTGACAAAGCGTGGTGCCTCGATTAACCAAAGAAGGCAAGCTTAAGGTTGAGCTTATTCCAGAAGCTGACGGCAAGTATGTCCGTTTTGGATTGGGAGTGGGATCTTCTTCTTACTCCTCTGAAGACTTTGTAGGTCACGGAAACTTATCACATCATCGTCTGATTTGGAAAGAATTCAAAATCTGGGCAGATATAAAATTATGCTCCTATGCGGAATTCGTGGAAGAGCAGCCTGCCAGCCAGTGAGTCATGTTACATTACAGCAGCTACCAGGAGCAAATCATACTCTCTATCTCTGGTTGTTATGAGTACGACGCTTTGGTTCTGAGAGGCGCCTCCACTGGGACAGCTCCAAATTGTAGTACATGATCTCAAAAGTGTAACATCAAATTATTGGCGAAAGATTATTCACGTAAGGCTTGTTCCAATCTCCCCCAAACAACTAGAGCCAGTCAAGTTTTTTTTTTTTTTTTTGATACAGATAAGCGTGTCCGTCACAGGTGAAATAGAAGGCGAAATGAACTTTTTCCCAAACAAGCGGCTCCATTCTTCTAAACTTTTTTATTTCATTTTTTGGTTTTCGTGTTTTGTTTGCCTTTTCTGAAGTTTTGTTAGATTTGCATTATATTTTTAGATTTAATCAGCTGTTGACGAGATCAGTCTAAAACTAAAAAAAATATTTTATTGATGATAATTAGAATTTACTGAACAAATCTGCAACTTTCTAACTACTATACTAGAGTATCATTTTAATATACTCTTTACTCTTTTTTTTTTGGTACACGGGAGGGCCTAGATCCTTGGAAAAATAAACACTTGCCGCAGTAGTTCGAGGAACTCTAAGACCATCACGATCGTTGCGTAAATCATCCAACACTTCTAATGGCGCTTGATCAAACACTTGCTCACCTCGTTCCAACTGAAGACCCAATCTAGCCCTTCTAATTATGTGCACAACTATTTGTCTCTTTCCAACCAAAAATTAAGTCACAAGTCCAGCCCTTCTTAAGTTGCTCATTGGTCAACTTGATTAGATTGTAGTTAGGATCAAAGGGATGCTGATTCAAAATTATCCGGAGAGCCACTTGCGAATCCGTTTTCAACACTACACGGCACGACCCCATAGCCACATAAGTTTGAGACCTCTCTAAATACCCCAAAATTCAGCCCTTAGAGCATCCAAATTCCCAATTCTACTAGCAAAACCCCCAATCCAATTCCCACCATCATCACAAATCGAATTGAATTTTAATATGGTTACTTTTTTTATTAAAAAATATTAATAATATTTCTATTCTCCCTTCATAAAATAAATATTATGACTGAGTTTTGGGAATTGAAAATAAGCATAGATCGAGATTTTCGAATAGGTCAATCTTTCGAACTGCTGCTCCATGGGCAAACAAGAGACAACTTGATTTTCAGGGAATTTTTCGCTCCAGTCTTTTGGGCTTAAAAAAATCCTAATAGTTAAAATTATGACCAAAAGCAAAAAAAAATAAAAATTAAGGCAATTTGCTAGAGACGGGAAAAAACCAAAAACCGTCCTTTTTCTTTTTCTTTTTTTTGGGTTCTAAAGTGTCTAATATGAAGTTATGAACTTTTTAAATTTTAGCTTACATTTTTATAGTAGAATGAAATATTCAAGGCAATGCTGTTGAAAAAGAGAGTAGATAAGACAGTGGAAAACAAACAAAAGTACAAATGCTAAACTATAAATATTATATTGTCTCTTTGTTGCTTTCTTAATTCATAGTACTGAGAAATAACGATCTTTCAAGTGGCTTGAGGTCTCAGGTTTAAAAGCTCTCACGTTTGGAGTTAATTTCATGGGAAGCATAGCTTTGGCTTAAATTGTTGCCTCTACAAGAGGACGAAGAGATTGATCTCCAAAATTAATCGACGCGTGTGTAAAATGAGCCAAACACTCATTTCGAATGGCTCGTGCCTCATTTTTAGTATGAGGTTTTAATATTGGTCCATCTTCACCATATTATCTTAGGTTCAGGAGCTTGATTACGAGAAATGGTTTTATGGCACCCATACTAAGTGTTTGTGGGATTTATAAGATGTTTGTATTCAACTTTATTCAAATAAAAGGGGACAAGGGATAGGGGAAACAAATAAACAATCATTAAAACATGAGTCAAGTAACGGTGGATGCTTGTGCTATGTGTGTTTATGAGATGAAGGCATGATATAACAAGTTAATCAACAATAAACAACAAGAAGATGGATGATGATAAATAATAAATCAGTACAGTATGTCATGGAAATGGGACAATTTTTCAAAAATCAGCTCCTGCCTCTGTTATGGGTTTGAGTGCTCAAACCGGCCAGTCTCTTTGAGCAATCTCTGTTTTGTAAAAAATGACCCAACGGCCTTTTATTACTCCAAAACTTCACATTTTACACTGATTTGAGAACAAAATAGCTATTTTAGCATTGTTTTATCTTGATTTGCAGAGCACACAGAGGATAGATGAACTAAACAGGATTCGATGAATAAAACTGAAAATGGCAAAAAGTGCCTCTGGACCAATTTGAGCGCTCAAAGGGGTGCTTTGAGCCAAATGTAGACCCAAAGCTAGTATGAGGAACCTACTTGGGCCTATTGGCTTCCCTTAGGAGGACTCAACAACTCTGTTTGATCGTGTTTTCTACCTTTTAGCTTGAAAAATGGCTTGAGAATCGGATTTTTGAGTTGGTAATGGATGATCAAGGCTGATTCTTGGTGATGTTTGTGATGTGTGGTGGATTGGAAGTGAGTTTGGGGACAGTAGGCTCTATGAGGCTTGTTTTTTTCTAAAGACCCATGTGGTTTAGGCTTTAGAAATGGATTTTTCGGATGGATGAGGGGTTGATCAAGGTTGTTTTCAAGAATGTAAGTGATGAGTGAATGGATTTAGGCTTGGTTTAGTGGCTATAGGCTCTATAAACTACGGTTTTCTAAAGACTCATATGATTTAGGCGTAAAGAGTTCTCTAATGTTTGAAGGCTTGAGGGTGATGGGGATGATGGTTAAAGATGAGAGAGGTATAAATAGATGGATTTTGAGAGGGAAAATGAGGTTTCAAATTCAAATTGGAGGGTGAGGGGTCAAGTAGAGGTCATTAGGGGGGAAATATGGAGTGATTTGGTTGTTAAGGATCTCAGATATGCAGGAAATTCCATCATTACGACTGAAAATGCTCTGTAAAAAGCTACTTCTGCGCATGCAATTGGAGCGCTCAAAAGGGGTTGGTCTGGGCGTTCAAAGGTGGTTGGAAGTTCTTGGTTTTTGTGTGGTTTTGAGTGAATTTGTAGCATTATTCAAGCTTTCCAAGGTAAATGTGTTTGCCCAATCATGGGGATTG